>WAAD01035198.1:1209-33779 GCA_013389945.1 Fregata magnificens
CACTCCTTGTGAGCATGCACAGTTAATTAAAATCACACTGTAGCTTTAAAACTAAGCGAAAGAAATACAGGCCAATGGAAGAAGAAGATGCTTAGTCAGGTTAATGATTATGTATTAGATAGGCGTGGTGTGTTAACTGTTATGTATAAATGGCAGAATGAACTTCAGTAGTTGTGCTTGATTTGTGGAAATATTCCACCTTGCATGGAATAAAACAATGTCTCCTCTCTAAACATACTTTGTGTGTTTCGGGAGTTATTTTAAAGTACAGGCAACACTGTTCAGGGAGCTACTTCAGCATGTGGCTACGTTTAAGCCCACCTTCCTCATCCTCTTCACTTCATCAGTAACTTACCCTTTTCTCAGTGCATTTGTATGCTTGAGGCTTTGATTTTATTACATTTCACAGCAACCAGCAAAACATGTTTGCTTGATTCTGCTTCTAAAACCCAGTATTTTCACACTGATGTTGTCACCTGGCATTTTTATTTGAATATAGAATGATGAAATCATTAGTAAATAAATATGTTCAGCATCTACCAGTTACCCTTTCATCTACAACAGAACATGCTTTGAAACACATAAGCACTGGCAGACAAAATTTCTTTTGGTGTTTTGACAATTTTATTTTTTATTAAGTATATGAAACATTTGTATGTGAAGTATTTACCGTAGTCATTTTCTCATATAATAGCCCTCTCACAGCAAAGGGCTTGCAAAAAATAACCTTTTACACTTTTATGCAGTTGAATCACAAGAAACAGTAGAAGAAAAAGCAGGATTTAGAAACTAAATACAAATTGAAGAAAGACATTTTATGTAAGCAGTACATGACCTGACCACTTCACAACTTATTTCTCAGTATTTTGGAGGGATTTAAACATAATCTAGTTTGAATGTTAAACAGCAGAAATACTAGTAAATCCACTTTTCAGTATGGAGGTCCAAACCATAATGGAGTAGTACAAGAGTGAGTGTTTATCACACAACCCTTCTCTGTCATAGCCTGCAGCTGATAAGCTCTCCACCAACTTTCAGGGCACTTCTTCCTGTCCTGCTGAAGAGCTGCTGATCTACTTAACATAGGACAGCATCAGAAGCATTAACAGCTAACTTTTGGGCGTTACTCCTATTTAATGCCTTCCACAGAAGGTTATTTCCTTCTTTGCTACAGCTCTGCAATGAAGAGAAAAATAACTTTTTGTGTTGTTGAAAAGATAAGAGAACACAGATCAAAAGCATCATATTATTCAAAATCTTGTCAAAATAAAGACCATTGCACTGAAAGTAACTATTGATTATGTAATACTTTTTTTTTTTTTGAGTCCAGAATAGGCTTTGTTTTGCATAGATGCAAACAAAAGGAACTTGTGGAACTGACAGAGACTGGAGGCTTTTATGAATGGCATCAAAGCTTGACTTCACACATTTTCACCAAAGGATAAATTTATGCTGCAGGGTGACTTAAGCATGTTTCAACTCCTGCAATAGCTCTCATTCTCTAAAATGTACAAGAAAACCGATTTCTCTAGTGAGAGTAAAGAGATGATAAATTATGCTACCTTGTAAGAAAAAAAAAGGAATTAGTGTAAGAAACAAAGATCTAATCCTTTAATAATCAAACTCAGAATAAAAACAGCCAAAAAAAGAGCACATAACTAAGAGGAAGCATAAAAAGGCTACAACAGGCAGATAGGAACAAAACCAAGAAAGCTAAAAATGTCTAAGGGACAAAGGAAATAAAGAAATATGAATAACAGTCTATGGTTAAAAGGGAAATTAAACAAATAACAAGCTGCTTTAATGCTCCTTAACTTTTTTGTTTCATGTTTTTCACAGAGACAGGCCAGAAGATAGAAAGAAAAGACTAAAGAATATTAAGAGAAGTTACATGCATTTAGTCAGGAGGGCTTGATGAAGTTCACTTGAGTACTTACTACATTGGCTGATAGTGTCACCACACAATTATTGATCAGCTCCAAAAAACTCATGGAGAAAAGGAAGTTTCATGGGGCTGAAGATGGGGAAATATAGAATCATAGAAACATAGAATGGTTTGGGTTGGAAGGGACCTTTAAAGATCATCTAGTCCAATCCCCTGCCATGGGCAGGGACATCTTTCACTAGATCAGGTTGCTCAAAGCCCCATCCAACCTGACCTTGAACATTTCCAATGATGGGGCATCCACAACTTCTCTGGGCAACCTGTTCCAGTGTCTCACCACCCTCATCATAAAAAACCCCTTCCTTATATCCAGTCTAAATCTACCCTCTTTCACTTTAAAACCGTTGCCCCTTGTCCTGTCACTACAGGCCTTGGTAAAAAGTCTGTCCCCATCTTTATAAGCCCACTTTAAGTATTGAAAGGCTGCAATAAGGTCTCCCCAGAGCCTTCTCTTCTCCAGGCTGAACAACCCCAACTCTCTCAGCCTTTCCTCATTGGAGAAGTGTTCCAGCCCTCTGATCATCTTTGTGGCCCTCCTCTGGACCCGCTCCAACAGGTCCATGTCTTTCTTATGCTGGGGACCCCAGAGCTGGATGCAGTACTCCAGGTAGGGATCTCACCAGAGCAGAGGGGAAGAATCACCTCCCTCAACCTGCTGGCCACGCTTCTTTTTATGCAGCCCAGGATACGATTGGCTTTCTGGGCTGCAAGTGCACATTGACTGCTCATGTCCAATTTTTCATCCACCAATATCCCCAAGTCCTTCTCTGCAGGGCTGCTCTCAATCAGTTCATCCCCCAGTGTGTACTGATACTGGGGATTGCCCAGACCCAGGTGCAGGCCCTTGCACTTGGCCTTGTTGAACTTCATGAGGTTCACATGGGCCCACTCCTCAAGCCTGTCAAAGTCCCTCTGGATGGCATCCCTTCCCTCCAGCAAATCAACTGCACCACCCAGCTTGGTGTCATCTGCAAACTTGCTGAGGGTGCACTCAATCCCACTGTTTCTGTCATTGATGAAGATATTAAATAGTATTTGTCCCAGTACTGACCCTTGAGGGACACCACTTGTTACTGGTTTCCACTTGGACATTGAGCCATTGTCTGTAACTAGATGTGGCCATCCAGCCAATTCCTTATCCATCTAAGACTCCATCCGTCAAACTCATATCTCTCCAATTTAGCAGCAAGTATGTTGTGGGGGACCATATCAAGTTTAGATAGATGACATCTGTAGCTATTTCCTTGTCCACTGATGCAGTCACTCCATTGTAGAAAGCCACCAGATTAATCAGGCAGGATTTGCCCTTGGAGAAGCCATGTTGGCTGTCTCTAATCATCTCCCTGCCTTCCATATGCTTCAAAATAACTTCCAGGAGGATCTGTTCCATGATCTTATCGGGCACGGAGGTGAGGCCGACTGGTCGGTAGTTCCCAGGGTCCTCTTTTTTACCCTTTTTAAAAATGGGTGTACTATTCCCATCTCTCCAGTCACTGGGGACTTCGCCTGACTGCCATGACTTTTCAAATATGATGGAGAGTGGCTTAGCAACTACATCTGCAAGTTCCCTTGGGACCCTGGGATGCATCTCATCAGGTGCCACAGACTTGTGTATGTTCAGGTTCCTCAGGTGGTCTTGAACCTGATTTTCTCCTACAGTGGGAGGGTCTTCATTCCCCCAGTCCCTGCCCTGAGGTTCAGGGGCTTGAGAGATATGGGAAGAGAGATTACTACTGAAAACAGAGGCAAAAAAAATTGTGGAGTACCTCAGCCTTCTCCATGTAGGTTGTCACTAGTTCTCCTGTCTTATTTATTATGGGGGTGCATTTTCTTTAATCTTCCTTTTCTGGCCAGCATACCTGTAAAATCCCTTCTTATTATTCTTCACATCCCTTGCCAAATTGAGCTGCAACTGTGCCTTAGCTTTCCTGATCCCACCTTTAGAAAATTTGAAATAACCTGGGATATTAAGCCACTCAACCTAACTTCAGTACCCAGACTATATCTGACAGTCTGCCACGAGCCGACAATGTGCCCTTGCGGCAAAGGTGGCTAACGGTTTCCTGGGCTGCATTAGGAGGAGCGTTGCCAGTAGGTTGAGGGAGGTGATCCTTCCCCTCTACTCAGCACTGGTGAGGCCACACCTGGAGTACTATGTCCAGTTCTGGGCTCCCCAGTACAAGAGAGATATGGATATACTGGAGAGAGTCCAACTGATAAGTTAAAATCATAAAATCATAACAGTTAAAAAAAAAGTTCATGACATTTCAAAGACTTACACTTCTAACTTTTTAAGAGTAAAGCTCTGACTCTACTGTTGATATGGAATTAGATTCAGCATCTTTTCAAAGTTCAAAAATTTTGATCTTTAGAATAAAACTAAATTAAACAGTGGTTTAGTTATTTGTTATCTGTTTCCTTCACTTTTATCATCTTGCTTACTTCTAGTTTTTCTTTGCAGTCAAACATTTTAATACTATCACATGTGGGAGATGCTTAAGAAACAATTTAAACACAATTAGTGATCAACTCAGAAGTTGGCAACACTGAACACGTTCTTAGAGAATGGAGTTATTGGACTTGTTAGTTGAAGTTACTCTATCCACACACAAGCAAAATACAAAACAGCTGTCAGTTTTACTCATCTTTGAAAACCAGGTGTCAATCATTAATATTACTGTCAGGGATAAAAGTTTCAGTGGCTTAATGAGGTAATAAGCAAAATATACATAGTAGGGGATTTAAATTCCCTGGTGGGATGCAAAAAGCTGGCTGGGTTCTTCCTCAGGGTCAAAATCCAAAAGAATATCATAGAATAGTGATCAATAAGTTCATGTACATTTTCACTGATCATCCTTTTACTGAGACCAATAATTTGCCTACCAATAGCAGCTTATAAAAAAATGTCTGAAAACAACCCAGTTCAGGTTGCAATTTAATTAGTTACTCACTCTGTTAAAACAGTGTATTTTCCACTATTGTAATTTATCTAGTGTTGGGTTCTTGTCACAGGTTCCTGTTCTGTCTTCCTAAGATTAGAGTCCTTCCCTATGCAGTTTTTATTCCACATTAAGGTATTTTAACTTCTGAATCTTCTCTTGACACTCTGCAGAGTTCTTTTTATGTTTCCCCCTAGAAGTCATTTTTCTAGTGCTTAAATCCTCCACAGGTTTTCATATTAAAAAGAAATCCAACAAAACCCCACAAACATTCCCCCCTGCAGTTTTATAGTGTTTGGTCCCACTTATCCCAGGTTACACAGAACAAACCTCAACTCATCACTTTTGTTCCTGAGTCTGTGAATCACATTCACTCCTCCACCTCCCAGATTATTGTTCTAGCAGCATATATGGAACTGCCTATTACCACATGGTACTTTCCTGCAGCCATTAAATCCCTTTCCAGATTAACCACTTTCTATGTCTTCCATTCTGTAGAGTCTGAATTCCTCAATATACAACTTTGCCATGCTCCCCATAACCCCCTTCCCGTTTCTGTGAACTTGTTCTGTTTGGGAGATGATGGAGTCATGCATAAATAAAATCAGAGATTTTCCTATTTGGCAAATATGGAAATGAAAGGAGGGGAGCCCTTTGTTCTTAGGCTTTTTCTAGAATAGGAAGTGTTATGTTCTCTTTGCTTAAAAAGATAAAAAACCCCAAAACATTAACAACAGAAAAACAACATTGAATTTACGCATGTTCCCAGCAACAGAGACATATTTAAAGTAAAATATTTACAACCGAGAGGATGTTCCCTGTGCAATTATAATAAGTCTACCTTAAGAGAAATTTCAGGCTTAAACTATTAGCATGTTTACATTAACATTTGCTCATATAAATGGAAAAACTGAAACATTAGATAAAATTTCCTACTATTGCTATTACAGACTGTTTCTCCAGGTGTATTCTTCCCAGAAAACCCTACATACTGAAAACATGCAAGATCATTAACAATGGGAAAAAGACATGACTGAAAACAGGAAAAACAAAACCTATTTGTTGGCACATCATGACATGGATATGAACTGCATTTACAAAATAGAATTTTTGGTGCATTTTTCTTCATTCTAGCTTTTTATAAAAATACTACAAATATGCATTCTTGAAACTTGGAACACATGAGGGAAGCAAAGCTACAAAGAACAGAGGAAAAGAGAACAAAGGCTGATTTTAAGCACACAATATTTTAAGTCAGTTGTACTGGGTCTGGCTGAGATGGAGTTGGTTTTCCCCGTGGCAGCCTTCGTGGTGCTGTGCTTTGTGTTGGTGTCTGGAGGGGTGTTGATGACACACCAGTGTTTTGGCTGCTGCTGAGCGGTGCTTGCACAGCGTCCAGGCTGTCTCTCCAACATTCCCCCCCCCCCCCCTGTGGGCTGGGGGTGGGCGGAATCTTGGGAGGNTATTCCATACCATGTGACATCTGCTCAACAATGGAAGCTGGGGGAAAGGAGGAGGAGGTGGGGCATTCGTTGTTTGCGACGTTTGTCTTCGGGAGTAGCTGCTGTGCGTTTTGGGGCCCTGTTTCCCGGGAGGTGGCTGGGCGTCACCTGCTGGTGGGAGGTGGGGAGCGGAATCTTTGGTTTCCTTTTCCTTTTGCTTCCGTGCGCGGCCTTTGCTTTTATTAAACTGCCTTTGTCTTGACCCACGGGGTTTTTTTTTCCATCTCATTTTCTCCCCCTGCCCTGTCCTGCTAAGGAGGGGAGTGATAGAGTGGCTTGGTGGCACCTGGCATCCAGCCAGGGTCAACCCACCATATCAGTCTTTAAAAATACTTAGCAGCATCATAAAATAAATAAAAATGACCAACTACTACGTAGTTTGAAAAAAGCTACTCTTAAAACACTACAGTTCTTTAAATAGCATAGTCATTAAGGATAGTATGTTGTTGAAAGAAATACTACAAATCTAATGCCAGATTCTGCACCTAGGACGGAGTAACGCCGGGCACAAGTATAGATTGGGAGAGGAGTGGCTGGAGAGCAGCCCTGCAGAAAGGGATCTGGGGATGCTGGTTGACAGTAGGCTCAACATGAGTCAGCAGTGTGCCCTGGCAGCCAAGAGGGCAAACCACATTCTGGGGTGCATTAAACACAGCATAACCAGCCGGCCAAAAGAGGTGATTATCCTGCTGTATTTAGTGTTGGTGCAGCCTCACCTTGAGTATTGTGTGCAGTTCTGGGCCCCACAACTTAAAAAGGATTGTTAAGGTATTTGCATGTGTCCAGAGGAGGGCAACAAAGCTGGTGAAAGGGCTGGAAGGCATGTCCTATGAGGAGCAGCTGAGGACTCTGGGTTTGTCTAGTTTGGAGAAAAGGAGGCTGAAGGGCGACCTCATTGTAGAAATATTTGTCTTATGGTTGCAGGCGCTGACATTAACTTTTTAAAAAAGAAAAGGTAATCCATGATATCAGGATTAAAAATAATTTCCATTAAAAATGCCACTGAAACCAAAGGTATAAAAATATATATACACTGGCATGCAAAACAATGTCTAGTGCAGACTGCATCTCCTGGCAGTCAACAATGGGAGACTTCAAAAATTTAAGTACAGTATATACAGATTTCAGTAAAAGCAGCATCGGAGTAACATCCTGGCCTCACCATCTCTCCCAAGGAGGGAGAAGACTTTTCAGTCTAGTATCAGGAATGAAGATTAGATATGCCATCAATTTCAGTACATGCATTGCCAAAGCCATAAAGCATGGCAGATCTCTCTAAAGTAAAAGTTGCTCAAATGTCACTGAAGTATAGACTGACTACATCAGCTTGCTTAACAAGATCTAGCATTTAGCTACAATACTTGTTGCCTACATGCTCTTTAGAGTAAATATCAGTAAGGTCAAAATATTGCTCTTAATTTATCATTTGGGATTTAAGACTTAGGCTGCAGATGCTGAAAATAAGTCTTATTATGGTAAATATTCACCTTTAATATTTGATTTAGGATAGAAGCAACCTGCTGTTGCCTTCTGCTATTAAGATTTTACTCAGCCATAATAGAAAGATTTCCCCAACGGAACACAGAATTTTTGGGGCCTCATTTTCATTCAACATTTTCTATTTTCACTGTGCGCTTAATTCTTCAGTCTTAGGCAAAACATTCTAGTAACTTTGTAGGGACAAAATTAACTGTGGGTTAAATTTAGAGTTTTTCTGGATAACAAATAAATGAACAAATTGTATCATATGCCAAAATATGAAGGATAGCATTTCAAAACTGTTCAAAAAGTTATCAGGAAAAACAAGTTAATGTTCAAAAGGAAAACAGGGGCCTTGGAGAATAAATAGTTATAAGGCCTATCTTGTAGAGCCTTCCAACATTTCTATGAGACTTTAATAATAATAATAAAATAATAATAAAATAATAAAAATAAATAATAGGTTTCAGGATTCAATACTTTTATATTTTCTATGCATTAAATCCAAGACCTCTATTACCAGTTAGCTGTAGTTACTGTGACAAAGTGCAAAACTTTAAATTGTTCCTTTGAGGTTAGTTGGAATTTCTGTACTAACTAACCATATTACATATACACTGAAGTTATGCTAGCTAATTGCAATGTTGATGTATTTTGATGGCATTTTTGTTCATAGGTGAGTTTGACTTTATAATCCGGGGAAACATGCGTCTCTGCTCACGTCTTCCAGTATTTGTGACTAAAAGAAGATGAAGAACAACTGCCATAGAAATGAATTTTCTAAAGCATGGCCTTCTGTACAAGGATGTTCTCTTGCACTGATACTGCCTGTTTTTCTTGATACTTTACTTGTTGATTCTTATGCAAGAGAAGTCAGAAAGAGAAAAATACTGCAGCTGAAATTACCAGCGTCCCTTCAACACCTTGGAAATCCTAAAGCTTGGTAAGGTATCAAAAGAGGACAAGTGCTGCCTGAGAATATTGCATGCAAAGTGGAAGAATAGGCTTGTTACAGTCCCTTCTCCTTTTCCTAATCAACTTCTCTAAGCTCAGAAATACCTGAAGTGTTATATTTGGACTTCCCTGAATCGTGCTGGAATACTTGGATTTATCACTATCCTAATATTTTGTCTAAAGAGACTTCTATAATAAAAGTGAAGTGCTTAAACAACCAATAACAAGTTTGTTCATGTTTCAGCTGGAATTCAAACTTATTTAAACTATTAAAGGAACTAATCCTTCACAGACAAATGAATTTAAACCAAAACAATGAAGAGCAAACAAACAAACAAAAACCAAGCCTGAACTCATTTAGCTGGGTCAATTCTAAACACATTAGTGTTTAGAACTTAGGGAGAAAGCTGTGGATAGGAAAAAACATCAGGATAACAAGTCCTACTACTAGAGTGAGAAAAGGAGGGTGAAATTGAGGCAGACAGACAGACAGACAGAAATGTTGATTCTTTGTCAAAGGCATATTTTCTTCTAAAAATTCTCAGAAATTAAGTAGTGAGGAAAAAGCAAGAAAAACATTTAAGAATTCTGAATAAAAACTAGTAACCTCCCAGTCAGGTTTTACCTGCTTTTCTATTTCTGTGAGCTACTTTTTTTTCCTAGAGCTGATAAAGCTCTCCAAGAAAAAAAAAAAAAAGCATTTGCCAGCTGCTGCTTTAAAGGAACAAGTGAGCAGATACTTCTTTGAAGCTTACATAATATACGTGGAAGTCAGGACTATGAAGCCTGCTATTTTTCTTTACAAGTCATTTTTTAGTATATCGGGTAGTTGTAAAAAGCATTGCTCGCCAGTATAGCAATATGCTCCTTCTAGATCCTGTGTCACCACACATTTCAAAGACATTTACTGCTATATTTTAGTTTTTAAATAAGCCTCCTGGACTCATGTAAGGATTAAATGAATCCAAAGAAAGACCATTTCCCACTCAGATCAAACTGCTGACCAGAAGGTCAACCATTCAGTTCTGTGGAACAATGAAGCAGCAATAGCCAGAAGCATTGATCTTAATGTCTTAATGCCTTAATGTGTGACCTCTGAAGAATTAGACAGCGTACATACTTATCAAAAGCTCTGTGAAGCTCAACCACACACACAATCAATTACCTTTGCTGAATTAATTAATTTTTTATATAACTATAGCTCACTTTCAGTTATGAACTTTCAAAATGAACATCTGTGGCAACAGAAACTCTGTCACTTAGCATTATTTTGAAGCTTTCTCCAGTATCTAAAGTTCATTTTTGAACACCAGGTTGGAAGGGACCTCAATGATCATCTGGTCCAACCTTTCTAGACAGTCTAGATGAGATAGCCCAGCACCCTGTCCAGCTGAGTCTTAAAAGTATCCAGTGTAGCGGAGTCTACCACTTCCCTGGGGAGATTATTCCAATGGTTGACTGTTCTCATTGTGAAAAATTTCCCTCTCGTATCCAATCGGAATCTCCCTAAGAGTAACTTATACCCGTTACCCCTTGTCCTCTCCATGTGACTCCTTGTAAAAAGGGAGTCTCCATCTTCTTGGTAACTTCCCTTCAAGTACTGATACATGGTGATGAGATCACCTCTAAGCCTCCTTTTCTCAAGGCTGAACAAACCCAGTTCATTTCTATCCTTCAGATTGCAATAATAAGTTACATCTAATCTATCTAATGAGCTGCTTGGGCCAAGAAACTGCACTATGTTGTTTTATTATTTCCCTGTATGAAACATTAACCATGGATATCTAACTATAACTTAACTGTAACTTAAAAGCTGGCTTTCATGGTTTAAGCCTAGCCAGCAACTAAGCACCACACAGCCACTCGCTCACTCTCCCCCAGTGGGATGGGGGAGAGAATCAGAAGAGTAAAAGTGAGAAAACTCGTGGGTTGAGATAAAGACAGTTTAATAACTAAAATAAAGTATAATAATAATAGTAATAATAATAATAATAGAATATACATAATAGAATATACAAAGTGATGCACGATGCAATTGCTCACCACCCACCGACCAACACCCAGCCCTTCCCTGAGCAGCGGTCACTGCCCCTCAGCTAACTCCCCCCAGCTTATATACTGAGCATGACGTCATATGGTATGGAATATCCCTTTGGCCAGTTTGGGTCAGCTGTCCTGGCTATGCTCCCTCCCAGCTTCTTGTGCACCTGGCAGAGCATGGGAAGCTGAAAAAAGTCCTTGACTAGTGTAAGCACTACTTAGCAACAACTAAAACATCAGTGTGTTATCAACATTATTCTCATACTAAATCCAAAACAGCACTATGCCAGCTACTAGGAAGAAAATTAACTCTATCCCAGCCGAAACCAGGACTTATTAAGTCCATTACTAATCACATATCTCAAACTAACAGAAAGTGGGTCCAGTATTGCTAGACCTGTCATATTTTGACATTCTATTGGTCTGAATGACATTTCCTAGGAATGTTTCAAGATCCGAATCTATGAAGTCAAATAATCTTTAGACCAATTCACACAGTTGAGCGTTTGTCATTCTGGCCCCCTACTGTTCCATTGTATGGCTGTTTCAATATTTTACTTACTAGGCAGCCACCATTAGCATATCCAGTACCCTACTAACATAGTTCAGTCACTGACTCTTCATTCTTAAAATACAAAATTTTGAGGGTTGCTTACTGTTTATGGAAACAAATATACTCTGAGGTGTTATCTTTTCAACGTGTCCACCAATACCCGCCACACAATAATGTCAGTCAATCCCAGTACCATAATTCAATTAGTTACCTACCATTTCAGTAACAAAAAGTAACAAACCCAGCTGCAATTTTAAACATTATAAGAATATTCACCCTGAGAACACAGAATAAGTGTTTAAGAATAAATGCTGATATGTTTTTTCTTCATATATAGTTTTTTCTCCATCTTCTCTTGGGTACTTGGGTTTGTATCTAGAATTTGACCTCATACTTGCTTTGTCAGTTGATCAGTTTATGCCACAGTCAGGTACTGGTGATAGAAAAGCCCAAAGAGGCTTGTGGAAAAGAGGCAAGCAGCAATCCACCAGGTGAGGAAAGACAAGAGTCCTCGGAATAGGAGAGGAGTGAAAATATTCTTCAGGCTTCCCAAAGCCATTGTTATTTGCACTACAGTTACTTTCATCTTTCCATCAACAGATGGAGACTCAGAATAAACTGAACTGGGAAGCGGATTGTTTTCTACTGCAGTGTCAGAATTAGATTCTGGGTAGATGCCCCAAGAATAATTACCTGTTAAAAAACAGAATAACACATAAGATATTTGTAGAATTAGATTTTAAGTTCTGTTATTTCTAGCAACTCTATAGATCATCTTATATATATTTGTCAAACAAAAAAACCTGCAAAATTTTACTTATAAATTAGTAAATGCTAACTGTATCCATCCACATGGCTTCCTGATAATACTAGTAAGCTATCAGGGTAGAATTCACCTTACCTTTTGACATCCTAACTTTTACATGTGAATCAGTTGCCTTGGGACCCTGTCAGTGCCAGATATAGATGTCTATTTTAGGATGTAATGAATCACAGACTAATAATGCCTATTTCTTTCTGTTCACATTTGGCAAAATGAATGTTGCCACTGCATGGTAGGCTGTGAAAGACATCCCTCGAAAGAAAAAAACCAGTGACATCAGATCTCCCAGTAATGAAATAAACCCCACATCTTACAATTTCTGTTCAAAAAGTCCACTGAAGTTTGAAATATTGAAAAAAGAACCCCAGATATTCATAAGGTTAAATCAGCAATGCTTTATACAGCTCATTGTTGAAAGAAGTCAAAAGCAGCAAGAGAAGAGCACAGCTTAAAAGCTATTTATCAGCTGTTTGCCAGCAGGTCAAGGGAGGTGAGCCTTCCTCTGTACTCAGCACTGGTGAGGCCACACCTGAGTCCTGTGTCCAGTTCTGGGTTCCCCAGTATATGGACATACTGTAGAGAGTCCAGCGCAGGGCCAAAAAGATGATGAAGGGACTGGAGCATCTTCCATATGAGGAGAGGTTGAGAGAGCTGGGACTGTTCAGCCTGGAGAAGAGAAGGCTCAGGGGGGATCTTATTACTCCATATAAATACCTGATGGGAGGGAATGAAGAAGAGGGAGCCAAGGCTCTTCTCAGTACTGCCCACTGACAGGACAAGAGGCAATGGGCACAAATTAAAACACAGGAAATTCCATCTGAACACAAGAAAACAGTTTCTTACTGTGAGGGTGGTCAAACACTGGAACAGGTTGCCCAGAGAGGTTGTGGATTCTCCCTCCTTGGAGATACTCAAAACCTGACTGGACATGGTCCTGGGCGACCTGCTGTAGCTGACTCTGCTTGAGCAGGAGGGTTGGACTAGATTCTAATTTTCTTTAGTAGACTGAAAATATAAATGCCCTATATAGAATAGAACACAGTTTTGTTCATCAAATTTTGCCTACCTAGTGTTTTCAAAAGCAGAGTTGCGTGAAGGACCATTACCAATGGTGCAAGATACTGCAGTGCAATTACACAAAGATAATAGAATACCCGAGCCACCTGGGAAAACAGAAAAGAGTAGTTCATGAGCTCTGGGTGATCAAAGCAAACCTTTATGTATATGCTTAGGAAAAACAAGCAATTAATAAAAAAACCCAGTTCTTATGCAAAAAAAAGATATTTTAAAAGTTTTATAGCATGTTTTGGTATGTGAAATATTGTCTTCAAAAGACCTAGTAAAGAAGTGATCCCTATAATGAATTTTAGTTTCAGGACACTTACAATCCTGAGAGGAATTGCTGAAAGAAAATAGTTAAAAGTAGCGGTTCTGTTAACACAAACAAGATTAATTTTGCTTATGCAAACTGAATGCTATAATTCAAATATTCATATTTGAAAACACACATATTTGTAAGCCATCTCAAAGCTAAATATATGATTATCCCAAGTGATTTACAAACTAAATCCCATTTTGAAAATGAAGTACTGTGACTGTAGAAATAGTCCAAAGCCTGATCAAAAGTAAATGAAACTTTGGTTAATATTGCAGTCCCTTTTCAAAATGAGATATTTGTAAGATCTCCAAATGGAAAACACCAGTACTTTAAAAACAATGACAAGAGGAATTTTCATTAGCAGTTCATCAATAACAAAGCATTTAAATTATCTTTATTTCAGGTACACATTATGGTTCATTGAAAACCACTCAGATTTATCCCTCCCCCTGCTCCCAATCTGTTCCAGCTTTCTCAAGATTGTTATATTACATATTTTACATAAACGGTTGACCTAATAGGCTAGATAAAATGAAGAAGGAAAAAAAGTCATAAAATCAATAGCAAGCAAGCAGTAAAATAAAGTTAACTGGATTTTAGAAAAGAACAGAATACAGGGTGGCAAAAAAGATGAAGGCAGTCCTGACAGTTTTGGAAATAGCTTTAAAACCTCTAAGGGCTTTGAGATGATCAAGCATCAAAAAACTAACATGAGAAAAAAAGCAGTAAAACATTGACAGAAGAAAAAGCGTGAGAAAATATTTTAAGATAATTGATGGCATATGATGAAAAGAGCAAATAAAAAAAAGTAATGATCATTGTAGGAAGACAGATAGGAAAGACTTTACTGGCAAAAGCACCAGAAGAAAAGAAAGCAGGCATGGCTAGTAAAACCAGATAGGACTATATTTAGTGGCCCCGAGCTTCTTAAAGAGAAGATATTCGAAGTACTGGATAAACGGATTTAGGAAACACCACATACAGAAGGCATTATTATTTTATCAATAAGATGAAAGCTCCCAAAACTACAATTATGCATTCACAACAATTAGAACAGTTCTGTCATAAACAACTGCTGCTAGTTGTATTTCCTAACCTTTTTTCTGAAATCCAATGCCAGTCACTTGGTTTGTAACTACATATTTGAAATAACAAAGACAAGATTATAGTAGTGATGATCTAAAAACAGAGAGGAAGCTTTGTCCTATGGCATACTTCAATATTCCTTCTGGAATACACCCTGACTCAGCAAGATTATCAGGCAGCACTATCATGCAACACTAGAAATAAATTCATTTTGCAGGAAACACCCAACATCACTCTATATCAAGCTTACAAATTTCTATTTTATCTGTTTGTTGACATTTTTTAATTACTTTTCTTAAAAAAAAAAAAAAACACTCAAGGAAATCTTTCTCTTCTATCATTTGCCACAGTAACAAGATGGGCAGATGGTTTTATATCTAGGCTACTGCATTTGAGAGTGGTCTTACAGAACTAAACATGTCTTATTTTATCCCAAAATATAACCATCCTATCTTTGCCCCAATTTAAAAATTACAGTTGGGATTAGGTAACAATATTTTGCCCTTCTATCTAAATCTGACTTTTTTTTCCATGCTTATCCCAAGAATACTTCATGATGGGATCTCTTAGAACAACAGAGGAACAACTTAAGACAAGGCATCTGAATAATATGGATGATGCATCTTTGCATATTTTGGGTTGCAGAATTTTGCTGTAATGGTGCTATTTTTATAAAAGATATAGTTTAGGAAGCTTCATTCAAATTTCAGTTCTGGTGCAAAGGAAGACAACAAACCAGACGTTTATGTTTTTCTATGAAAAAAATTTGCAGACAGAGCACCCAAATATATGTAACCTTAGTGCCATTATACTTACCATTTTTTGTAAATCAATTGTATTTATTCTGCCGGCTTCCTTTTTCGTCTGATCCACACATTTCTGGGCTAAATTCAGATAGGCCTGTAAGTGACTGCGCATCATAGCCAACCGCAAAGCACACAACAGGATTATAATCCACAACCGCATGGTGTCAAATGTATCTTCTGACATTCTGTGGATAAAAAGGGTAATGTTGTTTTCCAAAGGTCACCTACTACTACAGAGATATTTGTTTGTATCATCTGTAAAGAAATCTTTAAGCATATTGTCAAAAAGTTACACACAATACACAGTTATAGAGTTCACGTGCAAGTAATATTCACTTCTCCCCCCTGTTCTCTTTACTGCTTCCATTGGGTTTATGTGGCAAGGTTTTGGTAGGGGGTGGGCTACAGGGGTGCCTTCTGTGAGAAGATGCAAGAAGCTGCCCCCATGTCGGACAGAGCCAATTCCAGCTGGCTCCAAGACGGACCCACTGCTAGCCAAAGCTGAGCTAATCAGTGACACTGGTAGCACCTCTGTGATAACATATTTAAGAAGGGGAAAAAACTGCCATGCAACAGTAGCTGGGAGAGAGGAGTGAGAACATGTGAGAGAAACAACTATGCAGACACCAAGGTCAGTGAAGAAGGAGGCAAGGAGGTGCTCCAGACACTGGAGCAGAGATTCCCCTGCAGCCCATGGTGAAGACCATGGTGATGCAGGTTGTCCCCCTGCAGCCCATGGAGGCCCACAGTGGAGCAGATATGTCCACCTGCAGCCCTTGGAGGACCCCACGCCAGAGCAGGTGGACGTGCCCTGAAGGAAGCTGTGACCCCATGGAGAGCCTGCACTGGAGCAGGCTCCTGGCAGGACCTGTGGCCCCGCAGGGGACCCATGCTGGAGCAGTTCATGAAGAACTGCAGCCCATGGGAAGGATCCATGTTGAAGAAGGTCATGAAGGATTGTCTCCTGTGGGTGGGACCCCACACTGGAGCAGGGGAAGAGTGTGAGGAGGAGGAAATGGCAGAGAGAAAGTGTTATGAAGTGACCGCAACCCCCATTCCCCATCCCCCTGTGCCGCACTGGGGGAGGAGGTAGAGAATTCGGGAGTGAAGTTGAGCCTGGGAAGAAGGGAGGGGTGGGGGAAGGTGTTTTAAGATTTGTTCTTATTTCTCATTACCCTACTCTGACTTTTGATTGGCAATAAATTTAATTTCCCCGAGTTGAGTCTGTTTTGCCTGTGACAGTAATTGCTGAGTGATCTCCCTGTCCTTATCTCAACCCACGAGCCTTTCATCATATTTTTCTCCCCCTGTCCAGTTGAAGAGGGGGAGTGATAGAGCGGCTTGGTGGGCACCTGACATCTAGCCAAGGTCAACCCACCACACTGCTACTTCTTGGTAGCCCTATTACAGCATTAGATCCAAATTAGTACCCATTCGTCTGCAAACAAGAACAACTCTTAAATGCTTGAATTCTGAGTAATGAAGACAGGACACTAAAAAGCATGATCTTTCAGATAATTCCAAGTTTTGAAATATAGAGTTCTAGATAACATCTTCAACTGCCTTAGATACGTTGCTATAGCACAACTCTCATTAAGATTAACTGAAGAGTAAAATGGAAACACAAAAAATATATATTTGCAATGTTTTACGCAATAGCTCAGTGATCACAGTTATCTTAGAAGCATCTTTTAGATCTAGAAAGCAATAAAAGTGACAGCAAATCATATTAGCTTCAACTCTATTTGAATACTATTTTGAATTATCTGTTAATAAAGTGACAATGACAATCACCTATGCTACTTATACAATATTGATTTCAGATACAATTCTTCCTGAAAATTCTTTCCCTTTTTATGCTTTTAAATATTTTTTTAGCTATCAAATTTCATATGGACTTCATCTACACATAGTTTTTAAGACAAGTCTCATAGTACTAAGAACCTTAGGTCAGTTCTCATACAATGTATCATCTCAGTTGTCTTCAGTGAAATCACTTCTCTCTTACACCAATAAGGAAGATGTAAGGTATTAGAAGCTGGCAATGAAATGGTATTCTGTCCCTAGGAAGAACAATGCAGAACTCTGACACAGAGATGCCAGAAGACAGCAGCTCTTTGGGAACCACTGCCTTACCGTTCTTCATCGGATTCAACACTCTGCGACTAATTCTCATTCTTCCTAAACAACAGAAGCCCTTTACAGCTCAGTTGGAACTTCTACAGTACCTTTCATGACAGATGCTAGTCACAGCCACAATTTTAAGTTTTCCATGTTGCTATGACTTTTACAGGGCACTACTTAGACTTAAGGTTTTATCCTCAATACCCCAGAAAGAATTTTTAAAGGGAATCTTACAAAGGTATGCTCTCTTTGCCCAAAGGTGGGTTCATAATGTAGTCCTTAGTGATTGGTTTTACCCAAAGTAGAACCATAAGTAAAGGAGCCAAGAAGTTTATATGTAGCAATGTTCTGGAAGAGGAAAAAAAAAGGGAGTGAGTTATTAAATACAGTTACCATACTGTTGAAACTGGTGGTACAGATTATAGAAGAGTAATACAAATTTTAAAATAGGGGGGGAAAGGTAAATAAGAGAATTACTTCCCTTTTTTTATAAGTATGACTTAAGTCTCAACAAAACAGTAATATTACATACTATGAAATCACACTGGTTGTGGTTTAAAAAAAGTGCTCTTTGGAATAAATCAAGTTTTTTAGATATTTGAACAAACTAACCAAAGGAACTACATGCATTATACCACACTATAGTAAAAGACAGTTGTTGAAAATTTCCATATGATGGCATAATACCAAACTGCAGTAGCCATTACTGTTTTAATCTAGAGGGTGAGTATCTTAGATGGATAATTATGGAAAATATGCTGCTATATTAGTGATTTTCTTTTGCTTTATTAAAAATGTACTCACATTAATTTCTATTATCTATACAGACCAGGAGAAACACTTTTCACAGGTTAGATCACCCACTTTAATGAAGACTTTTACTTAGGAACCTTGAGGAGCAGTCCAAAGCATTTCAGTAACTTGTGAAATGAGCTTCTACTTATTTAAGGCAGCCTATTGGATTAGTGGACTGGAATGTGCCAAAGAGTGGCAAGAACCACTTTGTGTTTATTTGAGTACAGGTAGAAAGACTGAAAGACTCTTGAAGCAGGCTCTGGAAATGGAGTGAATGTGTAGGAAAATGGTATTAATTGATTAAGAGAACTCCAAAATATATACGAGGAAGGATGTTGCTAAAGGAAAAACAAACAGGCGATCAAAATTAAAATTGACACCAGATTATTTTAATTCTATTTTATCCAAAAACTTATTCCCTATTTATATATGCAAGATTCACGTTAATAATTTTGACCACATTACTGAAGTGGCAATTCATCATTTGCCTAATCTCCAATTTTTTTTTTAAGTCACTGATCCCTATAAGTCTCCCATTCTGTAATTATGGCTTGTGCCTTTTTTCTTTTACAAATGTATGACCTTATATTTACGTTATATGGAAAGGCATTGTTTTCCCCGCACCCAAATTAAACAGCTTTGTATCAATGACATGTCATCCTCATTTACTACTCCCCTTTAGTCACTGTCAAACAGCTGCAAACAGTCAGTAATGATCTACTCATTGACAAAAACACACCACTAAGGGCAAATACTGATCTTTTCAGAGCCCATAAGAAACAATCACTCGGCAATGATTCTTTGTTTATAATTGCATTACCTAACTACATTGATATCTGACCAAGTTTTAATCCATTTAATGTTATTTTTATATTGTTCCAGTTTAATAGTCAAAGTATTGGTAGACCTTTAAAAAGAATTTGCTTGGTGCTGCACAATGTTATCTTTAACAACCAGTTCTGATATCCCCTAAACATCAAGCTAGACAAGATTTATTTTTTTCATAACCCCATACTAGTGGATATTAATTACCCTCTTAGTTCTTGATTAATGAAGTCCTGTTTCAGAGATTTTATATTTCTGCCTAAGATCTCATGTCCACAGATCAAGATAGATGTTGGAAAATTAGAGAATAGTTACAGAAAAGGCACGAGAAATTTTAAAATATTGAAAACCATAAAAATTAAAAACTCAGGAGTTTAAGAGGTGACTTGATCACAGTCTACACATAGACTGAAACTTAACAGCAGATACAACAAAAGTCAATAGCTTGCAGCTGTAATCGGATGCATTGAACTACAATGAGAGTGCAAGTCTAATACAAAGTAATTAGTTAACAAATTACCAAGAGTAAAGAATCCACTTTTAAACATAGTTTAATTTTTTAAACGGGGCATTTTTTGGAAAAAAAAATACACTTCAGTTTGAGCATAAATAATTTATATATCAGAAAATCCAATGGTTCTCTTATGAAAGTGGCCAGACTAAATGATCACAGTGGCCTATACTGCAGAATTTGTGTCATTAACATGCATTAAATATTCAGAGGTTATGATCTATGAAAGACATTTGGAGTTGTTCCCTCAACCAGAGAATGATGAAAAGAAATAGTTAAATATAAGAGAACATTTTACTTCCAAACTCAAGAACAGCTGAAAATGAAAATGTTCCTTTAAACTGGTATTAACCTCTGAGCCTTATTATATATTCTGGGTCACCATAATGTAAGAAATACTGAAATACTGAAAAGGACAATTTTAATTTACTTTTCATTTTAAAGCCATAAAAGCTTTAATAACTGAATGCACTTCCTATATGTCACTATAAATTCAATATTTATTAACAGAAGTTTTCACTGAGTTTTAGATTCCCTTTTAATGTGTTTCAAATTGAATGCCTTTCTGAAGCTATTTCTTCACTTTCTGTTTTTTCTTTGTATCTTAACCTAATCTTATTAACAAAGGTCCATCTAGAAAAAAAAAGAAAAAAAAAAAAAAGTCTGTGGCTGCACCTCTTCTTCCAGACAGTTATTTGAATTCCCAAAATGATATGGGGGAAATGAAACAGGAAGTAGAAACATTCATGGTGGATCTCTCACATGGGGAAAGAAAAGGAATGCTTCTTTAACTCATATTCCACTTTCAAGGCAAAGAATGTAATAGATCGGCAGAGGGCAGGTTGAGCACAAAGAGGCAGGTCACAAGTCTGCTGGAGATATGAAAAGCAGGCAGCAACAGAACACTTAGTCAGTCACTACCTTCTTATTGGAATAGTTTGCTTTGTTTCTTTTCAGACATTAAACTCAGATTTAAGACTGAGTAGCATATGCCTATGTGTATATATTTTCTCTTACTGTGTTATTTTTTCTTTTGCTAAATTCAAAGCATCCAGATGCATTTGAGCCAGTCGCAAGCCAGGGAATGTCAAAAAAGCACCAATAAGTGAACACAGAACAGCCAGGAACAATTTGAAGGTTAGTTTAGACACAGGACCCCTAAAAGAAAAGAAAGGAAATAAGCGGGGGGGGGAGGGAATAAGAGACTACTTTCAAATCAACAGTATCTAACATTTAATCAAATTAAAATAAGAAACAAGCAAGTAACCTATTTATTTACTAAAAAGAATAAAAAGCTCTTCAATATAAGAAAACCAAAACCTAAGCTACTTCCTACAAGATGTTAAATTTGTTAGCAGAGCAAAAAAAACCAAAAAAAGAATAATTTTATATTGTGATTAACAAGTTAGGCAATAAAAATAGCTAGTGGAATGAATTTGATGATTATATTTTTAATAGAAGAACAGATACATCACAAGTTTAACTGGTCAAAGGCAAATTTTTATTTTTAAGTTATGCCATTCAAACTACCAAGAGACACCATCATCAACTCAATCACTGCTGTAAACAGCCAAAGCACTGTGAATGTTTAAAAGGAAATGGACGCAAACAGAAAAATTAATACAGAAATTAGTAAATTTGGAATAGTTTATGAAAATCAGAGCAAAGAAAGGTTAAGAAACACATGGGATTCAGTTGAGGGGTTTCTTTCTCATTAAACATCCATATCTATAAATGACACATTATTCTAAGTATATATTTGAAACTTCTGTTCCTCACAAATAAAAAAAAATTCTATAATTCTTATATAATACTTGAGAATTTCCAAACAAGAAATTCAAATTTGTATTCCCACAGTGATGACATACCCCATACAAGCATTTTGGACCATGTGCTTAAGGCAAGGATTGTAACAGAATTCCGTTTACAATATACAGAGGCTGTCTATGACAGTGATTGCATATATAAGTAACATCACAAGCTATGGACCCTTCCTTTGTCAGTCTATACAAAACTTGGATGTACTGTAGCAAGCAGATGTATTTGCCTAAGAGGAAAATACTATTATAGCCTGAAAACATGACTGAAAGCCAAAATTTACTCCTAATTCCAACTTTATTGCAGGCTCCATCTGTAGCTTTTGCACTCTCATCCTCCTGCATACCACAGGAACTGCAAAAAATACTTATCTCCTGTTTTAAGCAATCTTTTCAAAGCTGAAGGGAATGTTTAAGAATTACCATGAGAAAGACTTTTATAGTTTTTAACTGTATTTTATGGACTGGAATAATTTTGGAATAAAAAGGGAATACACAAATGCAACTTAAGTTACTTTGTAAATATTGATGGATTATTTTCATTAATCCACCTCTTCACATTAATACAGAGATTATAAGTGTGTATAAGAGCAAAGCATACAAGACAAATGCTTGCTAAGAAAATCCAAGTGGTTCAGTTATAAATGCAACATAGTGAAGACCAATGTATTTCTAGAAACTTACTGGGATTCCAAACCCTGCTTTTCAAGAAACTGCATAGCACTTTCTGAAAAATTCGAGAATCCTGCAGAGAAATAAATTATATGTATTTTATCACAGTACAAATATAAAATCTCTTTTTTTGAAATAAAATGCTAGGTAACAGGACATATTTTAAACAAATTTTGTCTAGCATCATTATTATTATTATTATTAACAAATTATGTCTAGCATAGCTCTTTCATGTGCTAATTAGTATGCCACAATGCAATAAAACTCAGTTATTAACACAATCTTTGAAAACATCTCTGATATATGTACATTTCATGAACATGAATAAAACATTCATTTTTAAGAAGGTAAGTCACTTTTTTTTCAGTAGAGGAGCTTCACTTTATTATGCAAGGCAAAATGGGTTAAAAATAAAACTGGAAAGTAAATATAATTAACAAAGCAAACAACCTAGGTAAAGACTACACTATTTAAAACAAAGCAAGGAAAATATACAGGATATCCTTCAGAATCGACATTCTAAAGCAAGATTTCCTAAAAGTGTATTACATATAGAGTTCATTTAAATACAGATATTCTCAAAACCACCTAAAATGCTTAAAATTCATTTTTCAAGTAATGTAATCACTAGAGCTGTTGCAAACCCTGAAGAAAGGAGTTACCTGATTCGAGTCCAAACTCTAGATAGCTTTCTGTCACAATCAGGATTGCCATTGCTTTCACAAAGAAGAAGCAGCCAAAGGTGACACAGACTGATCTTTCACCTCCGTCCTCTACTATGAAATAATGGGTGGTCAACGAAAACAGTACCTTACTGTACAAGAAAAACATCAAGGAAAATCAAGTTTGTAAAATAACTATATTTATGAATTATAAAGCTGTATTTTGGTCATCTACACTAAGACTGCTCTAAGATGCGCAAATGCTTTAAAAAGTAATATGTATTTGGCCAATTTGAGGTTAATTATGCTTTACAGTATTGTGGGAGTTTAATAAGCACAGGCACACAATCACATAATGGGTAGCTAGGAATACACTATTCTGGAATATAATTTTGTTTTCATTTAGGCTTACTGATAGCCAAATGCAATGGTATTCACTATCAACCTGAGAATAATTAAACCAAAGTTTAAATGTAAAATTTACATACTTGTAAGAATTTACAGAAGTTATATCGAACCAAAAATAAGACAATTGTATCTTCAATGTAAAATATCAAGCTAGATGAAAAATATTCCATCAAACTACACAACAGTGAATGCAGGGAAGTGAATAAATCAATTTTTAACCACACTGGAGTTATACATGTTCTGTCAGAATGCACACCAAGTGGGTGTATTCAAGATTCTTCACTGCAAAAATCCAGAGTTCAAAGGCAGAAATATAGCACCATTCAAGTCACTGCATGTTTGTTGCTGAAATAATCTCGGTTAAAATACTTCCTCAGTCTTGACTTAACTATATGCAAATGCATGTTTGTACACATGCATACATCCATACACACAAATATGTATATATAGTACATATATATGTATACTGTGTATATAACATACACAGCTTTTTGTTCCTTTGGGGAGAAAAAGGTAGAAAAGGTAGAAAAGGTAGAAAAGGTGCTCCTCCTCACATAAGTCTCTTTTTTTCTGAAGAAAAACATAGACATTGAATTTTTTCTTCCCTCCTTGATTAAAGGCAAGACATTTTAGAAGACATGAGGTGAGAACAGAGAGATTTGTTGCCCTTTAGTTTAGAAACAAACAAAAAAACCCACACAATAAGCATTTAATGCAAAAGCTGTTCTCTCAAATGTCTGCTGAGCTTTCCCAAGTAGTCTTACAAAAGCTTCCACGTAGTTTTACAAAATCTGTATCCTTTCAATTAGATTTCCTTTTCTTAGTTTTCAGGACATCACGATTAGTGGAAGCAGCAAAAACTTAACTCTTTGCATAAGAGCAGAGAAGTTGTAAGAATTTATATATATATATATATATAAAAATATAAATAAATGTCAGAAAAGACAAAATAGATTTTTTGCTTTAAAAACACCAAAAGATTCTCTCTGTCACTTAGAAATATTCAAACATCAGATAAAGTAACTTTGTGCTGGTTTGGGGGGGGGGGGGTGTGCAGGAAACACAGGGTATACATACGAACAGCAGGGAATGGGATGCCCCAAGAAGCACTTCTATCAATAATGGGATAAAATTTCTTAAATATGAAAACTTCTCCTCACAGGAAGCATAGACTTGCCTTATAAGAAATAGCGACCAGTCGCATGGGATTGTTGCTTAGATTATTATGTGACTATTTACTAAGCAAAAAACATATGAAAAGATGAAACTTGTGCTTCTCTACTTTTGCGCGTATGTGTTCAAGATTTCTCAACGCTCAAAGGTAATCAACTAACAGCACATTTAGTATTATCTAGGAAAGCAAAATCTATCCCATTCTCATTTTGATAAAAAAGAGAGACTATATAGTCCAGTATTATATCTTAAGACCTTTCCTCAAAGCCATAAATATGAACATCTAAGAGGTTATCTGCTCTGTTATCAAGCTGTTTTAAAAATGTTTATTGAATATTCTCCTTCTTAGTGCATTTCTAAACATAATTAGTTCCAAAATTATACAGTAGATTAAGATAATTTTTATAATACACTGACAATTCTTACTGCTATGAGCTGCAGCCCATTATCATTGATTTTTTTTTTTTTTTTCAAATGGCAGGCAATATGACGTGGTTTAACCCCAGCCAGCAACCAAGCACCACACAGCCGCTCGCTCACTCCCCCCCGGTGGTATGGGGGAGAGAATCGGAAGGGTAAAAGTGAGAAAACTCGTGGGTTGAGAAAAAGACAGTTTAATAGGGAAAGCACAAGCTGCGTGCGCAAGCAAAGCAAAACAAGGAATTCATTCACTACTTCCCATCGGCAGGCAGGTGTTCAGCCATCTCCGGGAAAGCAGGGCTCCATCACGCGTAACGGTTACTTGGGAAGACTAAACGCCATCACTCCAAACGTGTCCCCCCCCCTCCTTCTTCTTCCCCCAGCTTTATATACTGAGCATGAAGTCATATGGTATGGAATAGCCCTTTGGTCAGTTGGGGTCAGCTGTCCTGGCTGTGTCCCCTCCCAGCTTCTTGTGCACCTGGCAGAGCTTGGGAAGCTGAAAAAGTCCTTGACTAGTGTAAGCACTACTTAGCAACAACTAAAACATCCCTGTATTATCAACACTGTTTTTAGCACAAATCCAAAACATAGCCCCATACTAGCTACTATGAAGAAAATTAACTCTATCCCAGCCAAAACCAGCACACGATACCAAGTCTATATTTAAATAAAGTACTTGGAGATCATTCCAGACATTACCTGCTTTAAATAACAAAAAAGGAAGACACAAAAAAGATTTTAAGTGTAAATTGTACCCATTTTTTCCACTACACAATAACATAATAATTTATATTTGTACTTTTTTAAATATTGGAAGTATTATATATATATATAGTAAAATATTGGAAGATGTAGATCATGTAAAAGTCTATATTAGGGTATCTATTCAATAAAAACATTTGAACTGTCATCAGTTAATCTCTCAAGAAACCATGTGATTATGCAATATTGCACTTCATTAAGCAGCACACATTTAACATATGCATTGCTGTATTTCATCTATATGCAGAGAAGTACTCATATACGCACATTAGGGTGGCCTAACCACAGCATCTAACTTGACTCTTAAGTTTACAGTAATCAACTTAAACTCCCTTTATAGTTAACAGAAAGAACAGGTATCCCTAAAGGAAGACTTATCTCATCCTAAAAATAGGCACATAATAGGTCATACAGACTGTGTTCTGGAAAGGTCTGTTTCTCTACATTGACCATTAAAAGAGCATCAGGATGATTTTTAAACACTTAGAAGTTAGGCAAGATGACTCCCACCCTTATAAACATTTTAGTTCCTAGTAAAATACATAGAACTTTTGGATTCACAACTGAAAACCAAATAAACTCCTCTATATTTTTTCTAATTGTATGTAGACAGAAAAAAAAAAATAGTTTAAGGCTTCCAGAGATTATTTCAAGATCTGATGACTGACTTTCCCTAGATCAACTTTCAATCAAGTTAAGTCTGTTGCTTTCCTTTGCTATCCCATTGATATAACTACATATGAAGACATTTTTCAGAAGTAGCCAGTAAAGTTTCCTAATCTACTAATGAAATCAGGTTACTTAATCAGCTTTTCAGATGATAGACAGCTTCCCAACTGAGAAATACCTTACTTTTCCTATACTACATTAATTTTCTTAAATACCTTGCCTTTGCAACAGAAAGGATTGTGCACAGCACTGTTTAAAGGTTTACAACAGATAAAAAATTAAATAAGCTGACGTATTTGTGTTTTACAATGATTTAAAATGTCATTCAGTCGTTCTCATTGATGAATTTTAAATAGCTGCATAAGCAGAGCAGTTTAAATTAGACACATGCTATTGTTAAGATAGATCATCTCTCAGCGTTGTCCATCTTCACTCTATCCTCATGCACTTTCCCCCCCGCCAATGAAGTGCTTTGTTATTTTACAAACTCATCCCTTTGCAAGTATGCCAGCTGCAACTGCTACATTCAAAATTGCAATCAACCATTTAATTCACTAATTTTGAATATTTTTTCTGACAGAAGCCACCTTTCCAAATTTCAAAGTAATGGAAATCAGCAATCTGTGACTAGTGACTATTTGCAACAAAAAATTAGTAACCAGAACATGTGACCTACAACACAATGCGTTTCCACAAACATTAAAGTTACTTTTGCAAGAAGTATTGCAAAACCTATTTTTAAGCCTAAATTCATGTTTAGCAGGTTGCGACCGATAATCTGTCTTTAAAAAAACAAACAAACAAACAAACAAAAAACCTCAACATTTTTGTTTTGCAAAATCTTTTGTTACTCCTCTTCATGTACTGGAAACTGTTCAGTGTGTGCAGGCTATCCCCATGAAAAGCCATCAATCAACTAACCCAGTATCCCATAGCCTTTCAAAAATATTAAATAGAGGGCAGGTGGTACAGCAGGTCTTCTAATGGCTGCCTCTAAGAAACATATTGTCATTGAATCTTCCTGAAAGTATAAAGCAATTAAAAACTTTATCGTTCTGTTCTGCTAAAACAATAAGAGAGTTCTCCATACTGAAACTATTTGTCTGCATTGCCAACTGTGAGGTAACCAAGAATAGTCTATATTGCAGTCAAAAGGAAAGAGGGAGACACATGCAGACATTCCTCCTCTAGCTTTACACTGGCTAGGTTAGGTTGATCAGTCAGCACCAATGCAGATACAGAAGCTTGGAGTTTAGCATGGGCTGCCACTTGAACATTTACCCAATCTGACAGATGAATTCTGCATCTTTCACTGAGGTATCTGCTAATGCAGCTGCACAAATATTTCTGCACATTAAATATATTTAAAGCTAGCTTAGTTGTGCCTAGCAGAGTTGCCATCAATGTAATGCCGATATACTCTAACCATGGAACTCAAGTCACTAAACTAATGTATTACTCCTTTTACATTAAAATTCTTTTTAAACACAAATGTATGGACTAGTTTCCTGTTTGGATTTTTTTCTGAGTATCTACACTACCAACATAAAAAAGCTACTAGTGGCTTACGGTTACTGCACTGAAACAAAGCATCTACCCCTAGAAGACATGGTCAAAAAAATATCCAATCAATCATCACTTCTATAAGCTTCTTTTGGCCACTTTGCCAGCCAAGTCTCTAGTACAATCCAATACCTCTTAATATACAGCCATGAAACAGGGAAAAGCATCTGTCACCAAAACACAAAACTGTCCTAGAATTAATTCTTGATATATCCCATTGGTTTCTTTAAATTTAAAATATGGGGGTGTACTGGTTTTGACTGGGATAGAGTTAATTTTCTTCACAGTAGCTAGTATGGGGCTATGTTTTGGATTTGTGATGAAAACAGTGTTGATAACACAGGGATGTTTTAGTTATTGCTGAACAGTGCTTACACAGCATCAAGGCCTTTCTTATTTTGCCTTGCTTGCGCGCGCAGCTTTTGCTTTCCCTATTAAACTGTCTTCATCTCAACCCATGAGTTTTCTCACCTTTACCCTTCCGATTCTCCCCCCCCATCCCACTGTGAGGGGAGTGAGCGAGTGGCTGCGTGGTGCTTAGTTGCTGGCCGGGGTTAAACCACATCAGGGGGGCAACCAAATATTTCAACAATTTATGATGAATCATTTCTGGTCTTGACATACTGAATTAGTAAATAGTTGTACGTTTTTAAGTATTTTCAGTATCCCAGAGGCCCAATGTCGAAACACAAGAATGAACCAGATTTCTTCTGAAACCTCTTTTCACTCGCCTAGGTTACAGTGATCACAAGAATTGTTTCGTTAATACTTCCGTATACCACTCCTTGCACCAACACCCCCCCAAAAAAACCTGTAACGCCCAGAATAAGTTATGTTAACATATTTATAGAGATGTTAACTCTCTAATACAAAGTTCAGTTTAGACCGTGCTCCCTGGTACTGCAGTCTTCTGCATTGTCACTAACCCCTCAAACCGGACAGGACTAAACTACTTCATCCTATCTGCCCAGGAACCACACATGAATTTTAAACTTTGAGTTCTCTATTCTTTCTCTTACCCCAACAAACTACCAGAATTTCTTAAGAATTTTCCCTCTGAAGTATGTTGTCTGCTACCAAAAACTCAAAAAGAATATTGGTCCCTTAGCCAATACAAAAATCACACATGCTCAGGTAAAGAAATGCTAAAGCATGCAGTTAACTGTTCACAGTTTATTAAATAAAACTTAGCTTTTGGCATATGATCTTTTGATTTTAATACTATTCTATGTGATCTTACAGCTCAGAAATGTCATGCCAATATACACACTAAATTTAGTTTTGACCTAGCACAACTTGTCCTCTTACAGTGAAAAATTATTTGCTTCTGACAATGGACAAAAATCACCTGTCCATCTCCACAGAAGACCTTACATTTAAAATCCCATATATAATTATGGGATTTGATAATCTACATGAAGATATTTAAGGTGTGAAGCATGCTTCCTGCCAATGTCTCAAAGTAATTATCTTGTGGTTTCCTGTATATCTCATAAGTTCTAATGTATAGAAACTGCAATATTTCCTCTCTGCCATACTTCCCTTTCAGTCATTTAAGAAAGCTAGTAGGAAAATATAGGCCAATGTGCTTCTAACATACAGGATACTAGCTCTGTTTCCATCTTATCCAGCTGCAAATGGGCAATTGGATCTCAAATGTTTGAGCCAGATTAGGACAAGGCTGAAAATACTGATTTAGGCTCAATTCATATAATAAAGGCAGGTCAGAAAGAAAGAATCAGGAGAAGACCCTAATATCTACTTGCATTTTCACAGTACTGAGGCAGAAAAAGCTTGCACAGCCACGCATCTCGATTCTTTTAGATTTCTGTGTTTGGTTTTGCCTCTGAATTGATGACCAAATTAAAGCAGTGATTAAGAGTGCATTTAAATACCACTGTAAGAATGGAATGTTGCAGTCTATTTTCCTACATAATCCATGCCAATATATAATTCACAACTTTGTCACCTAGAGTTGCAATTACTGTAGTATTATTTAAGTTGGTTACACCCAAGATTTATTTGAAAGATGAAGCAAATACAGGGTATTGTCATCAGTAAATTTAAGACTGTATTATGGTTATACTATCTGAAAATTGTTTTTCCATTAATTATATTAACCTCCCTCTCATTCTCAAAATGGGAGTTGAAGGTGTTGGCTTGCATCTCTGATTTCTTAAGTAGCAGTTGCTTCTCTCTCTCTCCTTCCCTCTGCCACAATTAAACTAGAAATCCTGACTTCATCCAACCAAATGAAAAAAAAAAAAAGGCTGCTTAGTAACATAGCTATAATATCATTAAAGGTGTGCAAGAGCCAGACACTAATTTTCCTGTCACCACCTGGTAGGTTAGAAAACCACCTTTTGGATTGTGGATCTGTCTGCTGACAGATAAGAGTCAATGGAGAAATAATTGGTCTGGAGGCAAGCTACTGCCAGTTGGTTATTTCATAATGCAAGTCAACTCCTCCATCTAAGTTCTTACTCATTAAAAGGAAAATTCTGGATATCATTTATACTTCAGGCTACGTGGAAAAGGTATTACTGTCCTTATTGTAAAGGCAGCACACACTTCAATAATTATCAAGTACAGACAAGCTTTAAGCACATCCAGAACTGTCAGTAAAAACTAACCAGAGTTCAAGGGGTTTACGTGACATCATTAGCTAGTGCTAACACCAAAAAAAGATCACAATAAGAATCTCTACGGAAGAAGAGGCATTTCCACGGAGGAATCAATTTTGAATATTCAAGTGCTATATTAAGTCTAACTTAGCACTTTATCTGGTTATTAGCTGTTCAGGGAGCAGAGCAGTTGCACAAAATCATTTTCTAACTCACATCTCCATAACCTACTTTCTTCCAGGCCCTTATTACATTGCTTCATCACCTCTCACATCTTTAAAAGGCAACTTTCCTCCCCAAAGAGTAAGTCTGGATTGGTCTCTGAAAACCAGCTAATTACTACACAAGCATCAATGTCCGATACTGCTTTCTCCAGTACATCACAGCTGCTTCTTTTTATGATTTGATATTGCTTGTTTCCTCAATACTCTGCTTTTGTTTCCTCCAGTTTCAGGAGGGAGTTCAGCTTTTCACAGAACTTTGAAAACATAGTACCACCTCAGCTCCTACAACTGTCTACACATTTTCACATAAACTTCATTATAAGTATCTTGAAGTTCTTCTAAAAATATGAATTCATGCATGCATCTTTGCAATAAATGATTGTATACAGTATTGTACTTACTATTCAGCTAAGGAAGCATCAGACTAAACATATCAAAACCAAAAAGTGTGCAGTAAATTGCACACTTCTCCCAACATTTAAATACTTTCTGGTACAAAAATCTCTCCCTGATTGCCCAGCTGGGCAAAAACAAATTAGTTTAGAACCATTACAGATGAGCACTAACTTTTTGTTCACATACATAAGATGCTTTCCATAAATAGTCTGGTATTAATATTTAAAAGCCATTGATATCAGCATATGCAAAGAGCATGTATAGCATATACATTACCTGACAATGGCACCAGCATACACAATCCTTTTTCCAAATATTAAATCATAGAATCATAGAATGGTTGAGGTTGGAAGGGACCTCTGGAGGTCATCTGGTCCAACATCCCTGCTCAAAACAAGGACCACCTAGAGCCAGTTGCCCAGGACCACGTCCAGGCGGCTTTAGAATATCTCCAAGGAGGGAGAGTCCACAACCTCCTTGGGCAACCTGTGCCAGTGCTCAGTCACCCTCACAGTAAAAAAGTGTTTCCTGATGTTCTGTGTGTCCTGATCTCTAGGCAACAGCTTCATGCAGCTCTAATCAATTATTAAACGTGCTTACTCTTGGTTTTTACAAGTGAGTTTAAAACCAGTATTTCACAGTAGTTTTGGAACTATATTTTGCATCAAACACCACAATAAACTTGTCATCAAATTGCAAAAACTTCAAAGTTTCTTCTCTTGTTAAAATTAATCAAAATCCATTCCTTTGGATTCAGCAGGGACTAAGTAAACATTCATGCCCAGATTCTCTGTTTACCTTACAAAGCTTCCATGTACGTAGTGTGAAAATCTACATACATATATATACATATATCAATTATATACAGGAGAAAAGGAAGCGTGTCAGAACATCTTGACATTGCTAATTCACTTCGAGTACAAGGAAAAAGTAAGATGTCAGGGTTACACGGCTATCCAAACAAAAGGAGACAATGTTTTGTAATATTATGTCTACGGCTGCCCTTGGTGTGTTATCAGGAGAGCTAATAAAACTGGCTAGCAGGCAGAGCTCAGCCTCTCTGACGTATTGTCTGCTAGAACCTTTGAATCCTATGTTTTTGTCTCTGATCTTGGGCCTGCCCTGACAACTAGCTTGGAGAGATCTTCCCCACTGGGAATACTGGGTGAAGATGTCTGGTCCCCAAGCCCCTGCAGGTGCATCTGCAGAGGATGCTGTGGAAGCTCTGCAGTGGTGTATGGAGCGGATACAACAGCTTGAGTCACGGTATTCACGGGAACTGGGATCGTTACTGGGTGACATATGGGAGAAGACTCAAGCCTTGATAGAGCAGCTCTGTCGTCGTGTAGAGGCTCTAGAAAGGACAGGCTCTGCTTCACCTCCCTCAGTCACCCTCACAGTAAAAAAGTGTTTCCTG
>WAAD01035199.1:0-263983 GCA_013389945.1 Fregata magnificens
AATGATTCTATGATTCTATGATTCTATGATTCCTACTATTTTGGATTGCATTTTTGTAAGCATTTGGGTGGTTTTGTGCAGGCTTGTGTTTGGGGATCTAAACAGACATAAGGCCAGACGGCATCAGATATACCCTACCCAGAGGCAGGCTATACTAGTGTGGACTCAGAACCAACATGATGCAAGCAACAGATTTTCCGTACTAGAGCTCGGTGAGGCACACTAGGCGGGCTGGGCTCATCTACTTCAATATCCATCTGTGCAAAACTCCACATGAACCCTATTCCCATTTTCAGAAGTGACTTTGGCAGTTGCACGTCAGCAGTTTCATGAAAGTCCACAGTAGACCTAGGGCAGTGGTGCTAGTCATTTTGGAAAACAAAGTGTCTGAATCCACAAGACAAGCTTCAAAAGGATTACCCCCTTCTCTGTTTTGTGCTTTTTCTCAAGCACTACAACTACACCTGTAACAGAGCTTTGCTATGATTTCATTCAACAGGGTCTAGAAACTGGCCTTCCTGTGCAAGACTCAGGTCTTGTCAGTGACATATTGCCTTCCTTCACCATCCCCTCTTACCTGCTTCATGCCGTAGGATCTGGTCCTAGATCCACACTCCCCATTTGTCATGCAGTTCTCTTTCCAAGAGGTAGTCCTTCGGGGTGACTTTGCTGCAGGCATGGGTGACTACCAAACATGACAATATGGGCTGGAGCCCAGGGCAGAGCCCAGAAGAGTCCATCTCTGTCATTTCTAAAGGGAAAACATTTAAAGTTCTGCTGTACAAACAGCGTGAGGAGTTGCAACACATCCCTGTTTGCACCAGACCTAGCTTCTGTCTTTGATTAGTCACCAGATCCCTTCACCCTTCTGTGTTTAGTATTAAGCAACTACACAACACGGGAACTGACGGGAGTATAATGAAATACTGGTTTGATACCACAACACAGTCGATCCCTAACTTAGCCCTGTTTAATTAAAATTTGTTACTGCGACAGTAACCTCATTGTGTAGAGCTAGACCCAGTATAAATTATCAGTGATTTGCCACTTTGATAAATAAACATTAAATGTGTGTCAGGGCCTCTTGCTATCAAGCATGAAGTAATTCCTGCAATAAAAAGTAAAAATCTTTTAATTATAAAATTCATTAGAATCTATCTAAAATAAAATGCTTTGCAATTCTAATGTTAAAACTGTAAAAGTACTCAATGAACCAATACTAAACAACCAGAATGCAATCTCTGAAAGAGCTGACACTTGAAAAGGAACAGGTTAATTTACAAAACAAATACTGCACTTAATAGAAAGAGGATCAGGTTGCAAACCATAAGCTCGTGACTGTGTTTCTAACTCCTCAAAGTTCACTGTTCTTCAGTGCCTGAGGTTTGATGTGTTTATTGTGAGGTGTCTATTATACAATGTAGGCATGAGACTATTTCATACTTCGTTCAGTATTTGGTGTATATTTTGGAGATTTCAGGTTTAGCTCAGGGATTGCTTATCTTTTGCCTCTTCCATTTTCCAGTGACTCCAGTGCAGCCAGGCACTCTTGCATATGCTAAGCTTTTAGAACATCAGCCCACCCACTGCAGTCAATAGCGATAGCCTCATGCTCAAAGCTGAGGTTCACCCAAAGCAATTAGTCACAGATTTAACTCTATGTAGCCAAAAGAAGCCAGTTAACTTCAGTAGAACTCAGTCCTCTTCCAGTGTAAAGTTGAGCATTTATCCCATGCTTTGGCAGATGGGAAATTTTAGAAGTTTGTTCAGTATGGGGACGTTTGTCATTTGGGGGATGAATGATACTCTTGCAGATTTGGGGAACAAAATTTCCAAAATGAAAGGGTAAATTACTCTTTTTTTGATATTCAGAAATGTCTGGGAGTTTTTTAAAAGTAGCTTTGAGACAAAAAGTTCTGTAGGACAAGGGTAGAGGTTCTGTTCTTTGGGACCATCTGGAATAAAAGCAGGAGCTGTGTGTTTCTGCCGCTATACCTTGCACCCATCTGCAAAAGTCCATGCTATGCCTATGCCTGATCTTTCACTTGATCAGACACTGTCACCATGACATCAAGCATTTCCAAAAAGGCCAAACCCAGACTGTCTTTGATTTCAGTGAGAGATGTATTCTCAAGATTAAATCACAAGGGAAGAAAATAGCCTTTGGCAGAGAAATCAGATCTGTAACTTAAATAGTTCGTATTTCCCAGAAACATAAGGCACAGAATTTCAAGTCTGTTCGAGAAGGGATTTCAGCTGAGGTCTTGCATACCCCAGGTAAATGCAGTAATCTCTGCAGTACAGACAAGTGATGGATGATGCAGGGACTGGTTTTAGGCAAGCATTCTTCATGCCAAACTGCATTTCTGGATCTTAAAAATCTCCTTCGTGTACACTTTACTTAAGCTGATATATTTTTGAGAAATTTTTGGGTGAATAAACACTCTTTGCCAAAAAGATCTTTTTGTCATAATGTTCCCAGGAAATTTTAGTGAGATCTAAGAGGTTTTGATCTTAGGAATTCATATAGTTATCTTTTTGCAAATATTGAAAGCACCGCAATGTATTGTCTGGATTTGGTAGTATGTAAATATGTATGTAGCACCTTGTTTGTGTCTTTGGTTTCTTTTTTCTAAATAAATTCCAACATCCATGTTCCTGACAGTGGAAAGGCAGCCCAAGGAATTCTATGTTCCTTTGCCATAACCACGAAGAAGAAAACAATTCTTAGTTTCCTCTATTTCAGGAAAAAAATCTCTTCCTTGAAAAGATTATTTCTTTTCCACCCAAAACCTATGTTTTCCCAGTATTTTTACTCTAGACAGACTGAAACAGGCCTCTTGCTGCTGACAGAGGCATCTGCTAGAGGGTTACACTTGGGGTCCAGAACTCAGCTGTTCTGAAATGAAAGATTATTACATCAACCCAGTGGACAACCTGTAATTGTCTTGCGTTTTTTTGGCTGGAAATTTTTATGTCACAATGCTGTCTTCCTATTAGTCTACTACAAATAACCCTTCGTTACACAAACATCAAATTAAGCTAATGTGAAAGAAACTAATCAATACCTTTCTGCTTAGCTCGCTTTGGTTCAAACTCTATTCTCCTAAACCTTTTCAGACAGCACAAGTCACTCTAACCAGTATCCGTTGCGAACAGCCTTTTACCAAACTTGGCTGATCTGACCATTTAATTTTAAAGCAGTCACGTGCAAGCTAGCTCCCACCATGCAGAGAGGGACCAGTATGACGTGAGAGTTAATCTTGCATTAACAGATGTCCACTGATAGTGCTACCCAGAGAAGGAGACTGGAATAGTGCACATCACCACAGACTATCAGCGTGGTTGTACAGGGCTCTCAATGTCTGGTGCCAAGGTTGCTAAAGGACTCCTATGTTCAGCCTGCTTCCAAATTCACATACCTTCCCACATGCTTCGCATGTTGTTGTTTAACTTTCTTCTTTAAGGAAGGATTTTTCCAGTGCGTAGTTTGCAGATGCTTTTCCCTCTCCAAACTCCTTCCGTGTGTAGGTTTTTGTTTTTTCTCAATATTGACATTTCCATGGTTTCAGGGCTGGTAATACAAGATTTGTAACATGGGATCAGATGAATTGCCAGTCTTATCAGCACCCTGTCTCCTGAAGGAATGAGGTGCACTGGGCAGAAACTCAATAATCTTCTCAGAGAAGAAGGGCTGGGTGTTTTGTTCTTTGGGGTAGAAAGGAGGAGAGCAGTAAATCCTAATCTCCTCCTGATAGTGATTGACAAGCTTGATTCATATGGATTATATTGATTTTTATCTAATGTAACTTTTTGTTTTTATAAAAACACATATCTTTTCTGATTTTTTTTTTTAAATTTGACTTTTAACGAAGTGAAACACAGAGAAGGGGCACAAACAGATGTGTCCTTGAAGATCTGAAAGCTATTTAAACTAATCTGGCTGACTTTGCACTGTTAACAAGGCTCAGCTGTGAAGGCAATATCAAGTAAACAGAAAGCAGTAGCATCTTGAATCACTATCCAGCGTGAAAGTGTTTGCACCATGGTGAACCAAGCATCTACCACGTGAACTCTTTACATTCATCCACTTCTTCATGCTGATGCGAGTATTCTAATCCCAAAGGCTTTTCCCAGCCTTTAGTGCTCCTCGATTTTCAGATTTGTTTAAAAGCTACTTCTATAAATAGGCTTTCTGCTTCTCATTTTGTTATAAAAAATGAAAATAAGTATAGACCTTTGAGGAATGAGTAAACTGTTATTATATATAAGTGGAAAACAAGTAGGTCATATGCTTATAGACAACAGATTGCCGAAGTATGCAATGAGAAATGATATGAAAGGTAACAAGATTGTTTGATTGTAAGTGACTTCAAAGATGACATCTGAAGAAGAGAGACAGTTCATCAGCCTACATGATAACCAAATCATACCTTCATTCCTTCATTTTCAAGTGCCTGTCAGCCTATTAAATCACCATGGGAAGAATAGAGATTGCAAAGTTACCGTGAAACTTCGCAGTATTTTTGACCATTTTTCTTAAATTAGGGAATTAGCATTTTACGGGATTCCAGTATATATGACTTTCACTTCTTCTGTTGAAAGACATAGGGTCATAGGTTGAAATCTAGCAAAGTGACTGAAACAGTGCCTAGGAAAAGTAGACACATGTAGAAAAACAGAAACATATAGAAAAGTGCCTGAAACATAGAATTTGGGTTCTGACACCAAACTTGGGTTCTGACACCAAACTCATATTCTAGGGAAAAAAATCTGCTCTAAGTAGTCAGACAACCCACAGGGTTACCTGAATAGTAGTCTTCAGAAAGAAGACGAGGCGCGTCTTCTGCCTGATTTATCTTCATACAGGTGTGTTGAGAGGGAGTATATAATCCCTTCTGTATACCAGGCTGATGGCTAAAGCACTCATCCAGGAAATGGGAGATGAGCATTTTAAACCCTCCTATCTCATCATCTTCCTAGAAAGAAGCCACTAGCACCAAACTAGTCATGGGCAAGGGTATGATTTCTGTAGTTCAAGCTGAGCTATAGGGAAAGTGTCAAGTCTGCAAGTTGTGGAAAAAGAAAAGAGGCAGGCAAGAAATAGCTGTATGTTGTACTTCAGTGTTTAGGAAAGAGGAAAAAACCCAGGTTTCTGGTTCACATTCCAATTTCCCTTTCCCAGCTGAGCATCTTAACCATGAGCAGATTCCTTCTTCTTTGTTCTCAAAGCCAGGAAAGGCTTTCCAAGATAAAAGCAAGCAATCAATGGGATTGGCGCCATGCTCCAAGTCACGAACACAGGAGGATGATCTGGAGTGTACTGAAGTCAGCCCATACCCTGCAGGGTCTGCTCAGGTAGGTCTTCCCCAGCTCCCCAGGCTCGCGGACTGCAAGTCCTTGAGTGACTGTCACAAGCTGCCCTGGCTTCAGCTGTGAGAGACTAAGATAACCCAGACCTGAATGTACCCTGCAGGCACCGTTTCTCTTCATTTTGTTACTCTTTATACTTTTAAGTGTATATCATTAAGCAGCGAGTCTCCAGAGAGCTGTAGTTAGTCTTTTTATTTTTTTCTTTAAATCAAATTATCTCCTAACTGCTGTATCATGAAATTGCACAGCACCACAAAATAGCGAGCTAATTTGTGGGATGCACGTTTTTAAGAAAGAAAAAATATTAAGAAAGAAGTAGAGCTGTAATCATTTCCAGTCTACCTAACTAATGATGGTGGTGTCCTTTCCCAAGGGCCTTTGTCACCTGTTCTAATTCGCTGACTCTGACACTTTGCATGCAGCCACGAACAACTAAAATCAATGGGAAATGGAAATGTCCTGACAAGGCCAAATTGAGCCCACCTAGGCTGTCAATGATTTCTTCGCCCTTATTAATGCTGTGTGAATCTTCCTGGGTGTACAATGGTAAATCAAACAAAAGCAGAGCAATACAGAGTGATGCAATGCCTAGCTCTGATGTGCCTAGTCTCTGGAGCAGAGCCCTGGAGTTAGGCGCCCTGCAATACGTCAGGGGAGCTAAGGACCTGAGAATGGGATCTAGAACAACCAACACCTTGACTGCAGAGCTGTCTTGCCAGTCAATAGGTGAACACTGAAGACAAGGGTGTACCTCACACCCTACTTGGGAATAACCAGCTAACCTCCGTCTTTGCACCCTACTCCAAATGTTCATTTGAAGCTACTTTAACTTTTCATTGTAGTCCTTTGATGTGCTGACACGCATGGAGGGATTTTATGAGGATTCACAACAGAAACAGTTATCCATCACTTTTAATTTTATTCAGGTAAGACTCCAGCCCTGTGATATATAGTCATTTAGGAAGGTAGACCTAGGGTCTTCTCTTTATTGTGCCACATGGCATCTCCATATTCATATTTTGGAAAATTTAAAACTTACTAATTTGCCTTTCAGATTTTTCCTAATTAAAAATTAATATGTTTTAAAAATCAGCTCTTTTACACTTCTCTAATTAAATTTCCACAGGATATTTTTTGGTGGGAGAATTCAATTAGGTTTTAATTTTAGTAATCAAAAAAGCACTGGTGCTTTGAGTATTTGATTTTTAATTTAAAAATTTGACATGGCATTCCAATTAAAATGTTCAACAGTTGCATTGTAGCATAAAAAGTCTATTACATCTGGTAATCAGGAGAATCCAATGACCATAAAAAATGCAAACAGTATTTCAAGAACCCTCAGGTAATAGCCATATTTAGCAAACACTAAACACTTCAATTACAGCTGCCTATAGCAGCTCTGATCACTCAGAACCCATGGCAGCAAGTGGAAGAAACTCTTTACCTATCCCACCTTTAGATAAGGTTGTGCCTTGGAAAGGTCATCTAAACTCAGGTTCCAGAAATATAACCAAGCCTGCCAGAGGCAATATCGAAAAGGAAGTATTGACTCTGCTTCACTGTTCGTGCAAGCTCCTTTCTCTCGCCTTTTAAGCTAACTCACATAGTATCTTCTTTATAAATGATAGCCTGTAGCTTGAAAATCTGATGCCTTACTGTGCTCTCTTTCTTATCTTTTTTTGCTGCTCACCTACGGATTTGAGTCAGCAAAGAAGTAAATATCTCAGAAAGGTCCTGAGCACCCCTTTTGGGAGAAAAAGATACACTGCTTCCATTTTGCACAATTGAGCATCTGACCCCTTTTCCCCCTCAAAAAAAACCCTTCCCATTCTAATTAGAAGGCAGTTTTTCAGAATTAAAACCCCTACATATAATTTTTTTAATCCCACATATGATCCTGTATCAAGAGGTATACAACCTTTCACACAGTTGAAAAGCAGGAGCTTGGATGTGCCAAATCCACAGAACGAAGAAGAAAAATGAATCACGTATAGTCAAAGCAAATTAGCAATACAAAAAAATTGCTTCAGTTTTCAGCAGGTAGATCATATATATGAAACGTATACCAGTACCTTACCAGTGTCCAGCACAAGCTGGGCTTGTGGTAATTGTATACAGAGCAACCCAAACACTATTTTGGTCCCTAAGGGCTTAGTCATTGTCATAATGGATCACAATTGGCTCCATCTAGTCTACTGACCTGCCTCTGACAATGACAAATGCCACTGAAAGATTCCAATATTGTCATTGCTCCCAACAAATTGTGACATTTCAGAAGAATCGTATCTGTCTGTCTCGGCTTTCATATGTTCTCCATTGCTAAATAACATAATATCCCTGTGTTAAATTTTTCCATTTGCCTGTAAATGTCAATTCCACCATGTACTGCTCGTCAATCACGTGATTATTACACATCATTTTTGGAGCTCCTTTGATACACATGACATTGCATGGTACAGACAGCAAGGCATGAGGTCAGATGCGCTTGCATACTTAAATGTGTGCTATGTTGCAGTGGGGAAGAAACACAGGCGAAAAATTTGTCAGGATGGTCCATTTTTTTGTATAAAGAATGGTATCATGCACTGAGAGAAAAATTATGCTTCAAACCTTGATGACAGGTGAATTCAGAATCCAACCTTGTACAAGACCCGGATGATGTTTGAGTGATGTCTGCTGTGGATGTGTATGGCTTTGCTGAAGATGCTGAAGAGGGAGCTGAGGAAGGGAGTTAGATTGGCTCATTGGTGGTTAATAGAGGGAATTCAAAAGACAAAAAATGAAATAGAGAGGAATTAAGATGAAAACAAGAGGAAAATGAACACAGGGTCCAGTGGGACATCTTCTTTGCAGTTCTCTGCTGAAGAGTGAACACCATAGGGGCAGGCTTGGGGAAGCTGGAGAGAAGCAGTGCTGGCAAGAAGGCAAATTTTACTTTTGTCAGGTCTAAAAACTATTTGAAATGAAGAGAGGAAAGGGCTTCATGAAAGGCAATAGGCCCAAGGACTGCTAAGATATGAGATGAGTAAGACAGCAAAACAGAATAAATGGAATTTTAATTAAAATAAGTATGACATCAAACAAAACAGGCCCCGATAAAGTAGTCAGCCAAGGACAAGCAGGCTTAATGCTTGCCTGAGAGTGCTCTAAGACTGGGATAGCTTCTCTGGAGTCAGCATAGTTACATCAAGGTAGAGCCATTTATTGGGAATGAGAGTCCTTGCCCCTTTGCAATATGCCATGCTGCTGCTCAGTAGGGCTGGGAAGACAAGGCAAACATGCGGCAAAGCCAATGTGTGATGAGAGCATGGGAGCCCCCTAGCCTTAGCTCAGGTATCTGCAGCCCAGATGACAGAGAGCATGCACTTCAGCACACATGATAGAGGCTGTAACTACAGGTCACCAGCAAGTATACCAAAGTGTGGATCCACTAGAGATGCCAATGGGGAGGTGTGGAGGGAATGAGAGCTGAAAGAAAATGTCTGGGTTCAAAACCTGCCTTGAGATAGCTCCCGTAGTGTTGCTAGAGTGATGCACACCTTGGTGTCACCCCACCACTTGAACAGAGGTTTCGTATACTAGTGCCTCTTTCTGCTTATTACAATGACACATCTAATGGCAGCCATTGCAGGGGGGAGAAAGGCTAAATACCCCGCCCCTGCTCTTGCCACCTGAGAAGCTAGACCAAATTTAGCAATCTGTAGCATGCTGGAGGAGCAGCTCCATTTCTCTGTGTTCACTGTCTCTGTAAAAGACAGAGAAAAAGAGCGGCTGGCATTTTAAGGAATGCATATGAAAAGGGATAAACTTAAAAGTCTAGCTCAAAATTTAATAACAAACAAGAAAAAAGCCACCAAGAAGATTAAACAAAAGTTGAAAACAGGCTTAAAAATAAAGGAGCAAGCAAAGGAATAATTTACAAACCAAATGAAGAGGGGAATAGATAAGATAAACTCTGAATATTAATGAGAAATCAGAAGAAGGGAAAAAAAGAAGCTAAAATAGGTGTATTTTACCACAGGCAAAATAATGTACAATGTTTCAATCTGCCCAGTTAAATTACAGAATAAAAAGGAACCTTAATAAAATATCAGCATGTAAATCTCTCTCCAAACCACCCACATGCTGACTGCTGTTGGAGACAAATAGGTACAATAACAGGTAGAAGGCAAAATGCCACTGCCACAAATGCAGTCAGGTTGATTCTTCTTCTGTGGACAGTAAAGAAGGTATTTTAATAAGCACAAAACAGGAAAATTAGAGCAGCTGGACTGACCAGCAGAACAATTTTAAAGAAAGTGAGAATACCTTGTGCACCAGCCAAACCCTGCCTGAGGGGTTGAATATGTAGGAAAGCTGCTAAATAGTCCTGCTGAAGTGTTTTGATATTTCCAGTTAGGAAGGTCTGAGTTTGCTGATGACACTGAAAGGTGGTTGTTGCATTCAGGGTCCAGCCTAAAAAGTCACACTTTCCTGCATAAATGTGGCAGGGAGTGTCTAAGAAAGAATGTGACTTTGGGAGAAAAAAAAAATTTAAACTCCTTTCATTATTTTGTTTGGGATGGGTTACATTATTTAAGGGTGTCCTGGGGGTTGTGGAGCTCCTGAGAGTTGCTCCTATTTGAAACAATGGTCTCTCTCATTTGTCGTGGGCCTGGAGCAAACCTTCAGCTTCACATCTAAACTGCTCATGAGACATTCTGCAGTTCTGCTTGTTATATCCTCAGGGCACCATATAAACTAATAAGACAGAGCAAGAGAAGAACCTACGTGGAAAGCCTTTGATGTCTTGTGCTGAGACTCCATGTACAATCTGGTATGCTAATCATGGCATTAGCCATTATAAAGAGAGGAGTAAAAAAAAAATTTATTTCTGCTATAATGATCATTTAGTTTCCTGGAAGTGATTGCACAATCCAGAGTCTTTTCCTGGCTCGCCCGGTCCTAGCAGTGCACGCTGCTGTAATTTGTCTCACTGGGCAGTCTACTTATTCCTCACTGTGGGAAAGCAGGTGTCTCCTTCCTCTGCTGGCAGAACAGCACTCTGGAAATAAAAAGAGTGTTGTCAGAGACTGCTGGTATCTTCTGTTCAAAGATCCTCCCAGTGCAAAAACCACAGGTTTTCCCATTGCCAGCATATCCTTGTCTATTGCCCTACAACCTAAGAGAGATCAGTGCAAAGCTTTGAAGTTCAGTCTTCCTCTCCTGAACACAAGTTCTGCAGCCTGAACTGAATGAGAGATGACACCAGCTCTGCTTTTTTCAATTTTTGTTGCTTTCCAAAGATAATTCTCATGAAGGGTCACAGGTGAACATCTAGGAAAAAATACTGGCTAGATCTGCAGTGGAATTTCCCCAGCTTCTGAGAGCCAAGGTCTGGTCTTGGTGAGCTCTTGGGTCCCCCCTTCTGCACAGCCGTGAGACTTGACAGTGGTGCAAGGGTATCCCTGGACTCCCACCAAAAGGTTTAGTCATTTTTTCTCTGGGATCTTTTTAGCTAGCATCAGAGACAGGATAATAAGGACTCATGCAGACATCATCCAGGGCCTGGAAGTTCACACACTCAGACAAGTTCCCCCTAAATATTGAGAAGCATACTATACTAATTTCTTTCAGACTAAGAAGTACAAGGTAAGTAATACAGAAAATAATCCCGTAGAGTATAAGGGAGCAATCACCATATATTGCGTAGTGACAAAGAAATACTTTCATTCTTCTTATCATCCTGAAATTATCTTGTGAGGACTCCAGCTCCAATGAGAGAGTGCCGCCTTGCTCAAGGGAATTTCAAATTAGCAAAGTCAGTTAAACTCGAAGAGCTGTTTCTCCTGGGAATAAACATTTGTTTTGTTTATCTCCAGCCAACAGCTAATAGCACAATAATGATCCAATCCCCAGATCCCTTTGGCTGGAAACTGATACCTTAATCTCTGCAGTGCAAGTCTTATCAGTCTTTGCTCCTATGCAGTTTGAACATTTTCTTTATATCCTCAATGCCCCCTGCAATGAAAGACTGTCGCAGATTCTGGTTATCTTTGCCATGAATTACCTTTCGCTGACCCCATTCACTCCTTTTTCACAAACATCTCCTTTGAACTATTTTCTTCTGGCTCCTGTATGACTGTTACTGAAGCCCAGTGTTATTGTCTTAATTTTGCTTAACTTTCTCTGTTGTTCACTATCCCGTGGAATGGTATTACATTTGATTCAGTGATCAAGACAAACAAGTCCTGCTGTTACCCTGCCTTTACCCAATGGCAATCAACAGAGATGTGTAAAGCAAGCACAAAGTGGATATTTCTTTTGAATCTCAAACTGCATTGAACTTCTCCATGCTATCGATTAAATCCAGTAGTACCTCCATGAAAGAGAAAATTAATATTCCCAAGGGTGGTCTTGTGGCATCCCCAGGTGGTACCATTTCTTTAGATTAATAGTCCAGACATATTGGGAAAGGACCAGGTTCCAGTCATGTTTAGGGAATCTTTAGCAGAACTGAATCAACACTAAGCTTTCTGTCAAGGTTTACTCATCACATAAAGCATAGAAATAATTTTGTGAAACAGTGAAAACTCAGGCACAACACAAGGAAAGCCACTGTTAGATATGAATGCAAATATCCTCCATTCTTCCCTCTATACACACAGACCTAACTACTTACTTACCCTGCACATCTTACACAGCTTTAACGCTACCCTTCTCTCACAGCAACCTCCCATCTCTCGTCTATCCTCCTTCTGCACCTTCAGATGTTGTAGCTGTTTGATCTGGTAACTTGATGCATAAGGGAGAAATAACACAGGATGACATAATAACATAAATTTGCCTTCCTCAGGATACCTCACCAGTTTAATTCTTTTACAGGCACCCCACTGATTTGACCCTCTAATTAGAGTTGGCTTGTCAGATAAGCAAAGGTTAAATGATTTTTAATTTACCTCCTCCAAGTTATTGCTTGATTAGAGCACTAAATATGTTTCTGTATCCATGGTCATTCAGAGTAGCTCTGCAGCTGTAGTGCATAGCAAATATCACTGGTTGTAATTAATAACAAGGATTTTCTCCTCTATTTAAGCTTCATTTGTTTATAAGTAAGTTTAGATTTTCCAGGTATCTATATCTCAGTAACAAAATTACAGACAGACAGGAGATGTGGCCACATTTGCCCCACAGTATGCCATCCTCCCATTTGTGTCATATGCCTCCCTCTAAAAACTAAAGTTCATTGGAGCCTAATTTTGCCTAAAATAAAACAGAATGAAATGAGGACTCTAATGGAAGCATAAAGCTTCGCAGAGATCATGAATGAGTCACACACCAGACAGTGACACAGTCCAGGAATGCAGATAACTGCATGATAAAAGGTTGCGGTGCAGTCCTCCTTGTTTTGCCTCAAAAGGAAATGTACTCAGAAATAAGAGTCAGGAGCACAGAGACTGCCAACCTGATGCAAAACTTATGCCAGATTTCCTTAAAATGCAAAACAAGCCTCAGCACACCTGAACAGGTAAATGCCATTTCTAATTGTATATTTACGATTTTTATGGTAGTCAGAAGATAGTTAATGTTTGTTAGGACTTTTTGGACCTCTTGTTGGAGGAGAAAGAAAGTGCAGGGGGAGAACATGACAAGCTTTTTTTTTTACCACGAAAAAGTAAATCTGCCACACTCTCTTTAGTATAATTGGTTGCACATCAGTTCATGTGACGAGAAGCAGCTCAGTCAGTGTATGGAGTTTACCAGTGCTGTTTGGCATTTTTTAATTATTTTCTTCTGCCTTGTGGAGGAAAAAAGTCATTAAAGTGTGCTGCCAGAAGCCATTTTGGCCCAAAATCTGGCTCCAAACAACCCTTTGCAAAATACAGGTAAAGCAGGAATAGTTTGGGAATTTTCATATTCCCCCCTCTCCCTTTCTTCTCCTTGTTTTTCCCTTCATCATTTATAGCCCAGTTATTGCTGATGCGAGCCCAAGAGCTTAGCAAAGCACTCTGACTAGAAACCAACACTGAATAAAAGTGAACCTGACTGGTTTATTCCTACAGTTCAGCCTGAGAGAATTGCAAAGAATATAGATCAACCCAGCTAATGGAAAATAAATCAGTCGTTGAAAGTCCTTTCTGTTTTAGTAACTGCAAGTGTTACTCATCAGTGACATGGATGAGGGCTTTCTTTTTAATTGTGCTACGTCCTCGCAGTGATTTGGCAAACTGAGTGGTGATCCTGGGCTGGGTCCTTTGCCATGCTCCATGGCTCTCTGTCATTCACTCCTGTTGCAACTGGTGTAAACTAGTGTAAAATGCCACCAGCTTCAATTTCAAGGAGGGAGCAATCCAAACTCACTCACACACTGGAGGGTGTAATGAAGACTTGCCTTGCATTTGTTGTATTTTAGCCAGCTCAAGATGCTTGGCCTCAGTGGGCTTGCTCAGATCTGTAATGGGATTAAGTTACTATTTACACTGCACACTGCAGTGAGCCTGTGGATATCTGAGCTGGCTCTTAACGAGCTGCCCAAGGAACCAGGATCAGGCTGTGAGGAAGGGTAAAGCAGCCTCTGATGCATGGCCACCAGCTCAGCCCGGCTCCTCCTGCGACTTCTGCACAGCTCAGCCCCGCGGTGTGGGTATGCATGGGGACCCCACTCCCCGCAGAGAGCTGGCTTGTCGTCCGCATGGATCGGTCTGGGAGAGAACAGTTTAAATAGGGCTGGCCTTGAGTCAGACAGCGGGTCAGTGCAAAAGCCAAACAGCAGATTTCCTGCCTAGTGCCTTATCCACATGCCTTTCCTCTCATGGACCCCGTAGAGCTCCACTGTTGAAGACATTTTTGCTGAAATGCTTTGCACCATCCAAATAAGCACAGCTTGACACATGTTTGATGGGGGTGTGGGCAGGCAGAGACTCGGAAGGGAAACAGTGGGTGGTGGAGGAAATGGAAAAACAAGGCAAAGCCGGGAGGGTTTGAGGGTATAAACATGACACCAGACCAAGGGTCTGCTGGGCAGGGTGCGAGGTGTGGTGGACCCCTGAGGGGTCACAGGAGTCGCGCTGATTTGCCTGACATGCTTGTCCCGTGGCTCAGTGGCACTTGCTGGGACAATGCAGCTTTGATCAGGAGGATGCTGCACTGGCAGAGGAACAAGGAGACATGGGTTGGACCTTGCACTGCTGCCCCTCCATGGAGGACTGTACTGCTCTGAGAGTTGCATGTTATGTCTCACTACTTGGTGACTGAGCAATTAAAATGTTGTCTACCACATGCACTGCAAAATACCGCCTTAGGAAAATGAAGAGTCACAGGGGAGCGGTAGCCCTCAGTTCCCCTTCAACCACCACTGGGCAAGGCCTGGATGGAGCTTTATGTCAGTGAAAGCTGATGTAGGAGTTTGGAAGCAGAGGGGTTAAAATGCCTCACTCCAAAGTTAAAGTATTGAATTCAAGCCTTGCCTTGGACTAGTGCAGAGTTTCTTAGTGAACCCAGCTGTACAGATGCCCCTGATCATTCAGCCAGGGGAAGCAGAGGTCTCTGAAAGTCCACTGTGACTTAATTATAGACATTGATGTGCCTGAGCCATCATAGTTCAACGGGCTATCTTGTCTCAGTGCCTATGGGCTCCATAAGGGCTCCACACAGCAGTACAGGGAGCCAGGAAGCAGCCAAGAGGCCAGTTCTTTTGCTGGTAGACCTGAACAAGGTCCCAGCACGGAGCGAGGAGGTGAGGTGCAGGGGAATACCTTTGTTTTAAGGAGATGGAATGAATTAAGAGTCCTCTTTCCTAAGGCACGTGGGATTTTCCCCTGAGCTCATTGGAGGTTGCATCTGCATTGCATGAAGGACAGCAGAAGGTTCTTGTGCTCTACAGGCAGGAGCTGCCCTGTTTCTGCGGTGTGTCTATCTGCAGAATAAAACCCGCCTGAGAGGTGATTTATCAGCAAGGTTTTTACATTTGTTGCTTGGCCATACAGGAAATCATGCCTCTGACTCCTTGAACAAGGGGGAGACAGAGGGTCAGATGGCAACTGAAGTGTCTGGACCACATTCCTTCCCTGTTTCTGAGACAGCGCAGCTGCTCTGACTGTCCTGCTTTGACATTGGCTATATCTTGCAATTCTACCCCAGCTGTGTGTTTCTATTCCCGGCAAATGTCATATTTTTCTTCTGTCAGAACTTAAAACCAAAAGTTATCTGTCCATCACTCCACAGAATCAAACTTAAGACATGAGTTTCTGGAGCATCTTCCCCAAATGTGTAATCCTTCCTCATTGACACAGCCCCCACTAACTCAGTCAAGCAATTTAGTTGTAAATTAAAGATTTCTGCAAGCTTCCAACACTGCATCTGCTGGATCAATGTCCTGGGGGAGAAGAATGTCGATAACTAGCATTAAGGTTCGATTTGTAAACATGGTTTTAAAGCTGGTTGAAAAATGGGCTTTTGTTGGAATTCCTAAATCTTTGCCCCATAACTTGCCCCCCAGCCTTGAACTTTAATTCAAGCACTGAACATTTTCAGGGAAGACGGTCCCACTCTGGGAATGTGGTCCTCCTGCTTTTTGCTCCTGCCCTCGTGCCTAAGCATGGCTCTCCCTATACTTCATATGCCACAATATAACCCCTCCCCTCCAGGAGAAAGGTGGCAATCAAGTTGGACAGAAGCAGATGTCAGTTGGATGGGAACTCCAGCCTGAGGTGGCTATTGGATTTGGATAATTTCCTCCATTGCCCTGCTTTCCTGTTGGACAGCTTGGTTTGTGATATACCCAAGTCTTTTCTCTCGGGGAAGAAAAGTGATGCATTATGGGGTACATACTCTAAGTAAGGAACATAGCTCAGACACACAAACAGATCACCAAATAACTGATAAATTTAATGGTATAAGACAGTAATAATTTCCAAGTAGCCAAATTATTTGGGGCTTTGGATACTTATCTTTTCAAGAACACTTGAAAAATTTTCATGGCAAATAGAAAACGTTTCCTATTATTACATGGAAATGTAAGCCTAATATCTGTCAGAGAATAGTTTTAGCCAAAGAAAAAGAAAAGGAAAGAAAAAAATGCTGGCAATCTTAATAGTTTCCTTAGATTACAAATCAAGAAATATCTAACTTCTGCATGGGTGAATTGGAAGCATTTTGTGAAGAGACTTTATTGAAATGATAATGTTAGTGATACAATGAAACTGTTGCCTGCTTCAAAACAGAATCTGGCACGTGCAGTGGATAAAAGGGATTATACACTATAGTTATAAATATAGCCTGTATCACAGATATTTGGCCGTAGTAGAGGAATGAATTGATACGTTGAAATCTAGTAATACAGGTCTGAAATGAAATCAGCTTATCCCTCCTGATGGAGTAAGCAAAAAAGTGTACTTTCTTTATAGAGGGGAAAATGAACCAAAATTAGTCACAGAGTATCTTCCATTTCTGCTCCGGGAATGGTGCCAGATCAGATTGGGGCCCTCTCGTGTATTCGCTCGTTCCTTTACAACCCAGCACTGGGATCCTGCCCAGCAGCAGGGTGCTGATAGTGTGTCAGACACACGCTGTATTGAGCAAAGTGTAATAACTACAGATTTTATAACCAGAGAGTGAGCTGGAGGCAGGGTGAAAGTAAATAGGTTTAGAGCACAGAATAGCAAATCTTTCTAAAAGTTAATACAGGATTTTTTTTAGACATGACCAAAATATTATTTTTTATAACAACAAACATTTTGGATTAAAATAAGCACTCTAGCTATTTCTTTAACTCTTAATGGAAATGATCTTTGTTAATATCTCTTTGCAGCAACTACAGCTAGAGATTTCAAGTACTGGGCTGACAGACAAGAATCTCGGAGTGAAATTTATTAGGATCAGGCTGTAAACAGAAGCGAGACAGACTAATCTATTTTCATTTCCCAAACAGAGAAACACAAAACTGTGGTCATCTGGCAGAGCAAGTGGAAAGTAATGGAAATGGAAAGCACATTTGAGTTGTAATTGAATAATTCGTTATCTATATCACTGGAAAATAAACTCGGTGTTCAGGGGCTGTTTTGGGTTTTTAATACATGTTTAAAAGTAACAACATCCCCTGAAAGATCAAAACTACCAGTGTGTTCAATCCCAGGTGCAGTTCGGCAGCAAGGACTCTGCAAAGCACAGATGTGTTTCACTGAAGCAAAGTCAATGCAACTTAAGTGCTTTGCTGAACTGGAGCTATAACTGGACCTGAGTCAGAGACCCATCAACCTCACATCCTGGAGCACTTCCACAGTTCATAGAAATCCCCTTTCCCAGCTGTAACGTTACCTGTCCTGGCAGAGAGGTGTGCAAGCCCTGCAGGGACCTCGAATAAAGGTGTTTCCACAGAGGGTCTGTTTCCTCATTTGTATGATTGTGCATGAAGCTGATGTTACATTGCTTGCATGCTCTTGCTTCTTTGTGATCTTTATAACTTGTGAATAAATTATTTGTTTTATGGAGCTGTAGCATATGGCAGCAAAGAATCACTCTGTTATGAGGAACTCCCAGATGACAAAAATCCCTTCAGCATTAATACTTTAATACATGGGACATGAGTATGAAAACAGGTTCTTCTACTTAAGAGCTGCTCATTCCCTCACCTGAGCCTCTGATCACTGAAGTATGACTTGATAATGCTTTCCCCAGCAATCAACTGTGACGTCACAGGAAGAGGATTATGACCTCAAGGGAGAATCAGTAACAAGAAAAGAAAAAAGTCTTAAACCAAAAAAATGCTTCTTTATGCAAATAACATCCAGTAATAAAAGTGAGGAGAAAATATGTTCCAGTTGGTAATCTGCACCTTTGATCTTACTCTATTCCCATGGTCTCTTAATATTTGTTATGTCTTTTCCTCATTAACAGAATGGAAGGAATTGCCCTTGTTGAAATGGGATCATAAAAACAGGGATCTTGGGAATTCATGTTCATAAATCTAAGTATTGGTATGCAAATATTTAAAAGCAAATATTTACTTAATCAGCACTGTAAAGTCTCCCCTTCATATAAATACCAGTCATCTATAATGTTTGCTCAACAGGTGTACTGCAGAATCCACACCTAACAGTCCCTCACAGGAGGTAAGTTTATTAAACGGGCAAAGCGTGGTATTCACCTTAACACACCCCTTGAATTCCAGGATGTCAGATATCCTCTGAGACAAGGCCCAAACCTAGCGTTGGAGATCCAGGCTTCAGCCCCTGCTCAGCCCCAGTTTTCCTTTAAATCTGCCTCTGAATTCCAACTCAGTCTCACTTCCCCGTCTGTAGAAAGGTCCGTTTTCCCATTTCCAAATTCTCTAATGAGTTTTATTCCGTGACCACGTGTGTGAGGTGGAAAAGTGTCTGACCCTTAGGCACAATCAGCCACAGAACTGCATGCCAGAAAAGCTAAGATGAATCCAAGGAGAGGCGGTTCCTCCTCTGATGTGCCTTTTCTTGGAAGAATAAAGATTTAGAACTTCTGCTGAGAAGGGTGGGAGCATGAAAAATGGAAAAACACTTGCTTTGCCAATAGTTGTCCATTCTGCTTCAGGAGGAGAAAACTCATTACTTAGAGGACAGTATGAATAGGGGCCCACAGAACAGACTCCCAGCCTGGACAGGTTTTACCGGGTCAGGGCTTCAGTTCCTCAGGAAAAGTTTCTACAGAATATGAAGAAGCACCTTGAGAGCTGCCTCATTTTTGGATGCCAGCATAGCTCTCTTGTTCACCAGATCTTAGTAGGTTGGTGTTGACCAGGAATTTCTTCAGCTCGCAGATCAAAGCTTTTTCTGAGTTTTCTTTCAGACTTTCTAAACCTAACTTCCATTCTAAAACTAAGCTGAAGCTTAGTCTGAAAGAGGACACAAAAATAGCAGGGTTTGGTTAAGAAATTTTCCTAGAACTTTGCACACAATTCAGGTTTATAGAGGGAGGGTCATTTTTCGTGAAGCTCCTCTTGGTGCTTTGTAATTCGAATTGACATATCCTCAGGGGCTCTTAGCAGTGAAAAATAATTGACAGAATTGCATTGGTAGAAGTGTAACCATGATGGTCCAAGCTTACTATTCTCAACCTATGTTTCATTCTCTTCAGACATAAAATAAGGCTCAAGTGCCTGAAAGAGCAGCTGTGGGGTTTTGTCCAGCAAGCTGCTACCTGTGCTTATGAACCTTGCCCTGGCTATTTGACATTCTCACCACAGTATGCAAGGACAGCAAGAGCTGGCTGTCTCCAGTATTAAGCAGCCAGATTTAGTGACCTTAAAGGTTGGACCTGTGCTCCCATGACCAACTTCACTGCAGTTCCTGTATATCAGTGGTTTCCCAGTTCTTTCTGCTCTCTTTCCCTTTGCCTTAGCTGTATAAACCTCTGACCCTGGAGAACATAAGCACATTGCAGGTGTTTCCAGTGCTCAGATCTAATCGCTGTTGTCACAAACATTCAGGACAAGCCTCAGGTTATTGCTATCCAATACACTGATCAGAAGAGGATAACTCAAAGTGTGATTTTAATCAACCTACAAATTGACAGGGGGTTTTTCTGTAGCCTCAGTGCTATGCATTCCTCTCTAAAAATGAATCTTAAACTTGCATTTGTAGTAGCCTAGGTTCAAGAAGTAACAGGACAAATCCATGGAAGAAAAGAACCTGTTTTGTTATTAGCTACATCCCCTCTGGCTCGGGAAGGCCCTCGGCCACAGACCACTGGGAGGATATTCTGGATCAGTGTCGCTAGGTACTTGTTTCAATCTTACATTAATCATCGGGCATCTGCTTGCTTTTGGACACTGTACAATACAAGATACAGAGCTGGGCTGTCCACAGTGCCTGTTCCTGTGCTTCTGTATAAGGGGGAAAAAACAACTTGCAACATCAGTAGGGTAGAATTGTTCCTGGTAGGCAAAAACAAAAAAAAAAAAAAAAAAGGAATGGGATTATATCTTTTGTAAAGAGATTAAAATCTGCAAATGTTTTATGAATGTAGTTTGAACACAAACTCTTGAGGAAATACTGAAAAAAAAGAAGAATCAGCAAAACAGAAAAATGCAGGCCTATGAAAGATTGCCATGATCATTCCTAGTGAAAACTATTAGAATATGGTTTGTGCAGATACTGAATAACCCCATGCTGGTTGCTCCGAGATATCTGGAGATTGAATTCCATCAGATCAATATAAGAAATGTGCTTTCAATACAATGTCAACACTTACTGTAATAGGCAGCAAAATGCTGCATCCACATCTAACTCTGTATTGCCATTTTGGATTTGAGTTCAAATATGTAACACATTTTATGACACGCCACTGGAAAGGGATATAGTTTCTGCAGCAAAGAGTATTTTCCCTCTTAGACATAATGCAACCTACTACCCTCCATTTGCATTTTAAGTGCATTTAAGTTTGAAAACTAAAGAAAACAGAAAATTTTAAGGCCTTATTCTTCCTGTCTGCCATGTAGGGGTTTTCAAAAACCAGAACCTGAACTCCTGTAACCCAGCAATGCCAGAAGCAGACACAGCAAGCCTGGCAAAAAGGGAGTCCCTGACGGCACAGTGAGTTTGTTCTTACAGAAATGGAAGTCTCCTCTCTTCAAACTCAGAATGATAGAAATACTGCCGAAAGAAAGCAAAGATGAACCAAATTAATTTTAAGCTCTGACATTTACAAAGCTATTTTCAAGACAAAAAATGAATAGACTTCATGTGTTCAAAGACTTGCTGTCACCTGTGTCAAGTTTAAAAGTCCATGTCACATCCCTCTCAGATGCCTTTCTTCTTAACAAAGATGCCTGATTCTAAGACCTAGCTTGATCTTGCCAGTCCACAGATACAGAGCAGCCCTTATAAGACAGGTTCTTCTTACTCTGAAAAATAAAAACAGAATGTCAGCAGTTTTTATTATTATAGCTCTAGGGAACTAAATTGGAATTTTTTAAGGTAAAGGCATCAGACCATTAAAGCGCATCTGTTTATGGTTATAGAAAATGGAATAGAAGATCTTTAGCATATACTGTATTCATAGTGTCATCAAAACGTTCATTTCAGGTCTGGAAGGTTTATTAAGTTGCTTTTATGGGTTGAGGGTGCAGGCACAGGTTTCAGCAACAAGGTCATTTCAGAAACCAAACCGCCCTATAAGGGAATGGACATACTCCAAAACCAGTCTTTAACATGATATTTAATTGCACGTAATGTTTCTCTTGCCACATATCAGTGACTCAGAGAGATGTCTTTTTTCATGGATACAAAATCACACTGTACTCCTTAATACAGTTAGCACTTTTCAGCAAATCTCTGCCTTATTTAATAGGGACGTCATTTATCTTCCTATTCAAAAGAATGAAGTATTTTCCCTTTTATAATTTTCCCTTTTTTTCTTTTGTTTGAGCCTTCATATTCTGCATTGGAGAGCAGGGAATTATTAGGTCAGGAAATGGAGTCAGAGGTACAGATTAATCAATCACGCCTCATGTCCTGATATTGCAACACACAGACTGATGTCATTGGGAATTGATGAATGCCACATCTGCATGTAAAGCTCACAGGCAATGTCGGGAACTCATTCCACAGCTATTTTGTGGTTACCTTCAACTCTGATTGATACCATCTCCTCACTGCTTTCTTCTGTAGTCCCTTATGCTCTGTGAAGTAAAGGAACTTATTCCTGACACTCCACTCTCGCTAAGAGATGGGGATTCCAGCTTTTTCTTGCACAATCCTTCAAAGTTGGGTCCAAGAGATAAAAAGGTTGACTTTTGAGATCTAAATTTTGCCCAAATTCAGCACTGTTTGCTCAGACACTTTTGTTCTGACACATTTCTCCTTTGCTCAGGGTACCTAAGAACCAGAGTCCATGTACCACAGGAGGTGATTAATGCTCTGCTTGCTGTCTGAATTTTGAATGCTTGCTCATCCAATATGAGCAAATCAAGAACAAAGGACCACACACATTAAACTGCTAGACATACTGCTAGAGAAGAGCTCACTGCAAAAATTTACCACATTCAGATGAGGGATGGGGAAAAAGCAAAAAATAAAACCAGTTTAGTTAATATAACATTCAATCTGAAGTTCTGCCAGAAATTAAAATTAAAGGAAAAGACTTGGGAAAAAAACCTAACTAATAATTTTTATTTTCCATTAACACAATGAAATTTTCTGTCATTTGGGGTGAGAAAGGATCAAATGCTGAAAAAAACTTTCATCATCTCTTAAAAATCCTATTCTCTTCTGTTGATGAGCGCTACAAGTAGTGACCTGAGCACAGAGATACTGAGAACAGTTAGACCACAAACCTCGTTCTTTTAGCCAGGCCATGCAGCCTTCCAGGAAAGAGCTTGGTACCTTTAAACTCCAGATAGGAGACCTGCATCTAGCCACCCAGCTGAACACATGCATTAAAATGTAAATTTTAAAACTGTATTTAAAATGTAAAGCGAAGCCACCCTCATCACATGGTGGATTCAGTTGTGTTCACGTGGTGAGGCTCTGAGTGCAAGTCAGTTGGTGTCATCAGAAGCTACTTATCTATCCAGTCACTGGGGAGAGCCACAGCACATGACAAATGCTTTCCATAGCACTGTAAGAAAATTAGGGTACAAAAGCCAGGCCATGAGCTCACAGAACAATTAATCCACCAAGCAGTGCATTCATTACATGTATCCAATGGGCTCTTAGGGAAAATGGCAATCAGGAGCATGTTCAGAAGGATTAATGAGAACAGCACCGAATCTCTAAAGTCCAAATATTTCCTACTCACCAGCAGGATGTGTTTTGGAATCAAGAGTAGCTTTGGATATGATACCCAAGTCTACAACAAAACTAATAAACATGCTTTGAAGGACAGGGAGAGAGGAATCACCCCTGTGAATTGAGCACTGTGACATGTCTGTGGTTCTGATCTTACTGAATTTTATGAGAAATAACTAATTTTAATTACTGCTTTTCCAAACTAATTTCAAACATTTCTCGAAAATATACAGGCTGCTACAGAGACTCATGTGCATAATGAACATCTGTAGTAAAACTGCTTTATTATGGGTTGTTTGATGCTGTTTATTGCATACCCATTGGTTTTTGGAATGGCATTAGTGAGCAACATTTTGAAGATGGATGCTAAATTTTGCTGTGGCAAATTAGTGTCAACCAAGAACATATTAGCAAATAAAAGAGTGCATCTGCTCCAAACAATGTTTTTTCTTTGTATCATGATGATGATTGAAAGACTGTAATAAAGAAATGATACATATACTGTATCCCCCAAACTACATTAAAAAGCTGTTGCAAGTAATCAGTAATGCAGCAGGATAGACAACTGCGCTGCATGTAAGCAGCATTTGGTGGCAGGACCCCATGCAGTTTCCCTTGCGTTTACAAGGAGAACACCATGCTCAGTACCCAAATGCAGTTCAGTGGAAAGCGTTCACTCTCTCCCCTGCCAATACTTTTTTGTTTCAGCTATCTCCCATCTGTCCCTATTTCCTGGATATCTCTTTGTCTGAGTTTGTCCCCCTTTCCTCCCCTCTAGATTAATATCAATTCCAGGCCAAGGCATGTGAACTCCCTTTATGATCATTACAGTAAAACTTCAAGAAAAATCTTTCTGAGATATGGATGGAAACATATGGGGACAGTTTGCTTTATGTCTCATTTTTCATACTAATGTGGTTATTTTATAGGGCTGCATCTCATCTCCTGTCTGACTAATGCCTGAGTTGTGCCTCATTCAAATGAGAGGTTCCTCAGGTTCACTAAAGCACAGGAGGTTTAAAGCTTTATCATGCATCCGATGTTGCGGTGAATATTTGTTTAACATTGCTCAGTGGTGAATAAGCTTCTCTCTTCAACCTCCTGGATTTTGCCACCTTGTAGGCAGTTCAGTTAAACTGAAATGCCGTGATATGTACGTGAATTTCTTTTTTTCTTAGACAGGAGGAAATCGTGGTTCAAATCGCTCATGTGGTTTAGGTTTTCCTATGGCTGGAATGACACTCTAATGCATGATGCTCACAGTCGCTTGGCAGACTCCTTGTGGGTGTCAAAAATGTTCTTGGCTTGAACTAAATGTCTGAGCAAATACATTTCCTTGAGGGCAGTGCTAGACACAGCAAAAATGACATCTAGTGCAACTACTTCGGAGAGATAAAGTTTTTAAATGGGGTCTTTGCAATGAAATTTCTGTTTCTAATTACTGGAGCAGAGGGAATCGTGGAGGATGAGGATGGAGGGAGAGGAGTTGTCCATTAGGAATTTGGAAAACAAAGGGTTCTTTTTTTCTTTGAAATTCTCACCTTAAATGACTGCATTTTCAAATGCAAGCTTATTTTTAAGGAAAAAAAGCTGTCAAAAAGATTAGTTAGAAATTCAGGTGAAATATCTAAAAGCCATTCACGTGAAATGTTTCGATGAGTCACATTTGTGTTTGGGGACACAATTTCAGGTTAAGCACATTTGCAAGATTTCCACTTTGTCTTGCCTTGAGTTTGGAAATTTTTTTTTAATCTTAAATTTTGTTGGAAGGAGAAACTGGGTTTGTGCCCAAACCTATGTCCAAGAAGCAGTTCATATTACAAATATTTTCATGCCCATAAAAAGTGCAGTTTTGCCAGAAAAGTATATCCAGGAAAACTGAATGCTGGAATGAACTCCCTGAAGAATGTTAGGGGGACTACAAGAGTAATTAATGAAGGTCAAAACTTCATATATTAATGTATTGTGAAGCCCTTCCTGTTACAAAGTTTGCAATACTACTCAAGCAGCTCACATGCTAAGGGATTACAGTTAGGAATTTTTACATCTTGACTGCCAGCTCTGATCGCAAAGACAAAGTCTCCTCGGCTGTGGAAAGCTGGTGGCTGGCTGGCTCAGCATGAGCACTCGGTACCACAAAAGCTGCCCACCCGCAGTTGTATCCTGCCACCTCTGCGTCACCACTACATGACTGGCTGAGCTAGGGTTTCCCTCGCAAGTGACACACCCCAAGATTCAGGCTCCGGTCCATGATGAGACTTCAGTGCTCTTAGCAAAACTTAAGTAGGATTTAGCTACCAAAAAGGACAGTACTCAGAATTCCTGCCTAGCCCCCACCCTGCAGAGAGTTATTCACCCTTAACTTCCCTGGTACCTGCTCCAAAGACCTTTTTTGGGGGAAATACATGCACATCACTGGAGCAGAGACCAGGTCCAACCTCCCATCTGCATGCCCCAATCTCACTTTTTTCCCTCTGGCTTCCTTACTTACTCCTTAACTTCGTGCTGTACAGTAAGTCACTGTCAGCTGAACAGAGGACAATGATGCTCCCCCACCTCCTATCTCTCACAAATTTATTAGTAAGGGGAAAGGCTTCATCTTCATCACAGCTACCTACAGTGTGGTGTTTTGGGTACCTCATCGAGACAGGAAAAGTGATTTTGAATCCCTTATTCAAAAAATGTCTGAAAAAGACAAAGATCCCATATGCCTAAAGAGGGCAATGTGAGTGTCCCACTTTCTGGCAACTCCTATAGCAGCAGGCTTTGACATAAGGAGTTAAATATCATCTCCTCTTTCTCTGGCAGTTCTTTAAAAGAAGAGTCAGCCATTCACCCAAAACAACCAATTTGGCACCTAAATGAGGAAGGGACTGGGTTATACATGCCAGCTTTACACAGATATTAAATTCATGACTAGTTGTAAACTTCCAAATCCTGGAGAAACACTGGATTTCAGACATTCTCTATTGGTTAGTAGGACACCTAGAACCTCGCGCTAGGTAAGGAGAAGGTGAGTAGGGAAAAAACCAACAACCAAATGAAATTACACACGGACAGGCTCAGTACAGACAGATGGGGTCCTTTGTCACCCGTGGAATAGACCATGACACTCATTGACACAGGCTGTAGTAGCTGATGAAAGTTTGTATGGATTTAAAATGCAGGAAGATGAGTTCATAGAACTAAATCAATTTGGAGGTACTGAGCAAAGAGATACCACCTCTGATCCAATGGTAGTGCGGCACCGGGAACATGCCACTGCATACTTGCTTCATTCTTACATACTTTTCTAAGCATATGCTACAGTTCACTGATAGAGACAGGAGCTTAGACTAGGCAGACCCTTGACTTGCTGATTTCTCAGCTTGCCTGCTCTTCTGGATCCTATCTTAAAATGCCTCTTACTTGACTTTAAAAAAGAAGACATCATCTTTTCCCACAGCCTTTGCCTTTCCTGAGCACTGTTGGCTGTGCACAACTAGGACATCAGCTCTTGGACTGAGGAAGTTGAAAATTTGGTGTGTTATGATGCAGACTTTACTGTCTGAGTGGAACAAAAATTAGACCATGAGTTTTATTCTTTCTTTTGAATCCAAATTAACTCATAAAATGACTTGTTCAAGACCTGCTAGTAATTTTAATGGTAAAAATCACTGTCAATCCTAAATCACACTAGTCCTTAATCTCTGTGTTTTGCATAGTCAGCTATAAATTACCATAGAAATAATTCCTTTTTCTCATGCTTCATATTTCTCCTATTTTAAAAATAAAAGCTTCTTAGAGTGGATTCTTTATGTTCCTATATGTGTGAACCTGGCATTATATACAATACAAACATGAATAATAGAAATGCTAGCTAGAGTGTGGAAACAGCCACACAGCTGCCAATTCTTCATGGTGTGCTGAGTGGTCCCTGACGTGGGATAAGCTGCACAGCAGACAGCTATTTCTCTGCTATTGATAAAGACCTCGTTTTCAGATCTTCTCCTGTGAAGCACCCAGCTCATATTTTCTCATTCCTCTCTTTCTTTTTAACCGAGGGAGAGATTGGGAGCCAAGATATCATATTTTGATTAGCTGAGTGAAGCTGCCAAATAGCTAGTGAAGGGTTAAAGAAAAACAAACACCCCCTCAAGATGTTCCTGAAAAACCCATCCAGATTAGCACATGGGAAGTTCAGCCAGCCAGCCTTCTGTTAAGTATGTGACAGAAATTTCCCATCTCGAGGTAAGGAAGATAGAGGCACTGCTAAATTATGTTTCCCGTGAGTGTTGCTAAGGCATACTTACACATATTATATGAGGTAGAAAATTAGTACTTTGAATTGTTATGGTTACACTTGCAGTAAAGTGTAAGTGTTTGCAGTTTTTCAGAAGTTTGCCTATGGTTTGTCATGCAGTTCACCCGCTGAGAAGAAAATTTACTTGCTGTAAAATAGCGAAACAGATCGATGGCTACAAGGGAACTATTGCAAACTCTACCCAGACTCCTCTTTCTGGAAGAGATGATCATTCTAGAGATGAAAAGACTTATGTGACAGCTCCAGGTTTCACATTTATCCACTATTTACCTTTAGAAACATTTAGGCCTGATCCTCATTGCACACTCAGCAACGATAATGGAGGACTCACACACATTGGCATCAGTCTTTGCCCCTCAGAGGTGTGAATCTCTTGTGAATCAAGGCTCAACATTATAACACACCTGAAATAAGGTTAGGGTTTCTTTGATAATGACAAGTGTCTCTAGCAATGGTAAAAAAGATGTGGTACCCAGATCTCAGAATTTTTTAGCTATATATGTATATAACTGTATATGTATATACTTAAGAATTTTATTTATGTGTGCATCTATATTTATATATGTATATGCATATGTATATATAATGCACATAGGCTATATACTTAAATTAGGTAACCCCACTACTGTAAGAAGTGTGAAGAAGGCTGAGCTCTGGCAGCCCTGGGCAGTGGTGATATGAATTGCTCCCCTTTCTCTCTCTTGGACATAGATAACTAAGTACGACACCTACTGTAGACAGGCTGAGCACAGCCCGATAGCAATTGCAAGGGATTTTGATTTGAATAATCAACTCTCATGCATGCAACAAATTACATGCTTTTTCTGTATCTACACAGCACACGTGTCAGGAAGGGAAAAAAAAAAAAAAGAAAAAAAGAAATCAAATCAAAATCTCTGACTGAGGGGAAGTGTTTCCTAACTGTTAGTCCATGTCAGAACCTGGTATCCCCATCCTCACCATGACATTCATGTGACCAGGGGACTAATTCAGGGGGACCAAATTTCTCCTAAAGTCTTTGCACTTCTCTTAGCACTGAAGAAGCTACAGCACTGCAAACTCCTTTCAAGCCCTAGTCTCTTTCATAGGTCCCCTCCTTCCTGCCAAGGAAGGAAACAAACATAGAAGCTGTCTGGTACCTATGTACCACTGGTACTGTTCAGTCCCTTAACTAAAAAAGTTCTGACCAGAGATGAATGCTGCTATCATCACACCATAAACTAGGACAAAGCCCAAGAATGGTGAATTAATGTTTCTAAAGCCACAGTGAATGTCTGGGCCACAGCAGAGAACTGAATGTACGTCATCCTAAGGACCACTGACACATTCTTCCCCTATTTGCAGTCCTAAGCAAAAGCAGTTTAATGTCATGGGGTGTCAGCTAACATGTGCACTTGGTGTGCATGTTTGCGTGAGAATTACCGTCGAACTCCCACATAATTTTCAGTGCCACCACTGTGTGGATGAAGTTTGGCAGCACCATACAGAAGTATATCAAAACCATTCAATGGCCAGAAAAACAAAGCAAGAGCTTTTAACTTCAAATTCTGAAGTCAGTCAGAATGAAGGCAGAGATCCCAACCCTCAGCTCAGTCAGTCACTGTAACTTTGTTGGCTTTCCCAGCTGTGTTTTTATCCCTGATGAAGATGCTGACCATCCACTTCAACTAAGCATTCAGTAAATGATTCTTCCCTTCCTGTTGCAATATCCTCTGCAAAGTTACATGCAATTGCTTCACAGAGAAATTTCTTTTCAGTGTCCTTGTCACAGGAACTGGTTTCTTAAAAGCCATAAGTGCTTTTGTATGGAACATCTCCATCTAGGTCTAGTGGTTATTTGCTCTTTGAAGATGCTCTGCACATCCAGTGGCAGGACAAGCTGAGTAACATGGACTAAACATACCGAGAAAAATCGCAAAAAGCAATATTTAGTTTCTTGCAGTGACTCATTTGTTAAGGGTCTTTGACTTTTATTTTGTAGGTGTAGGATGGAGATTGAAGTGCTGAGTTTGTCTGATTTCTGTTAAACACTAAGCATGCTTTACTGAGTATCATAAGAATCCATGTATCCCCCATCAAATACTGAAAACACTCAGAACAGGATGCTCTATAGGGTAAAATCATTTACAGGAAGAGCAAGGTGAGAAGTCAGTATCTTATATCTATATTTAAAATAAAAAGTTTGAAAATGCGCGGGAAAAGCTGTTAAGGAGACAAAAATGTCTGGGAGGGGAGAGGTGGCTTGAGGATAAGAGGAGGCGTATTGAGTTCCACTGTTACTAACTATTCAGCAGAAAATGGCCCAAGATTGAACATGTCCTTTTATGGCAGTTGTAAGAGAGCAAATTCATCACAAGTAAAAGGAACAGCGATGAGGGGAATTGATTTAGTGTGGAGCAGATTTGCTTTCCTGGGTTGCTTCTTTCTGAGCAAGCTACTTGTTCACCTCTAAACCCATCACCTACCACCACAAATGGTCACCTCATTAGGGCTTGTACAATAAACACTGATGCTTAAATTTAATCAGAATTTTTAAAAACGACAAGGGCAGTTGGCTGGATTGCCACGCACAACATGCTGAGGCTGCACCATTAGTTAAAAACAAAGGTCACCATTTTCTCTTTGTTTTCTGCTAATATGATTTTGAATATTACTGCTTTCCAGCTATTACTATTTACACTGGGTGATTGGCTAGACTCATTAAAGTGAATGAATGCCAGGAGATGACATCATTTACATTTAATTGTCTTGTTTATCAGAAAAGGCTATACCGTTGTTTTAATAAAGGGCAGGGGAAGATAAAGGCTACATTTGCATTCTCTAAGGGGCCTTTGACAAGGGTCTAGGATGCTGTTGACATTTATTGTTTGCAAATGAGATAATCAAATAACGTTTTGTTTTGCAATTGTTGGTCTTTTTTTTTTCAGTAAGTTATAGTTTTTTATTACTGTTATTATTCCTGGATGTTAATGAACAGATACTCAGTTTCAACTTTCTAGCAGACTCTTTCCAGGATTCAGAACAATTGACACGTGTTCAGCTTGCTCAGATTCCTCTTGTTTGCAGCATAAGACAAAGCACTAATGCACCAACTTTGCTCTAACTCGAACAAGAGTTCAAACATAGGCATAAGCTATGGGCTTTTGTGAATCAGGGCATTCCAGTTTCAGAAATCAGATGGTCAATATTTTCCAGGGGGGGTTGTCCCTTTTTCTTTCTAAAACTTCCAGACAATACAAATTAAACATGCAACACGTTGCTAATTTTACACCTTTTTTTTTCCCATCCCGTATGTGATTAAAATACAAATGGTTTGGTGTGCAGACACCATAATCCTTCCTCATGTGACCTCACAGCAGAACTATGTCAGCTCTTGGCTGCCACATCTCCTGCTCTGAAGCTTCCCCATTATGTTTCAGTCGCAGTTCATCTTTTTTCCTTATTTTCTACCCTTATGCTCCCTTGAGGGTGCAGCTGCGCTAACTGTTTTTTGCATTTGTGCACTCAGCCCAAAGTGTTAACTTTATCCACGATAAAGCCAAGCATGCCACTGCCATGTATGGAGCCTACTCCTTATTTGACTTTAAATTCTGTCTTCAAAGGAGTTTTCTGTGGTCAAAGATATGTCAGCCTATTTCCCTTCCCACAGTGAAGAGGGAAGTGCCTGGCCTTCTCCAGAGCAGGTCTGTGGAGCGGTTTGCTTTTTGGTTGACTGTGTGTCCCGAGTACCTGTCGTGTATCCACTGGGATGTTGCTGTTTGGTGAGGGAAACTGGTATTAAATGGACACAAGAGAAAGAAGAAAATGAAGGTATATAAGTTTCTAAATTAGTCAGAGAACGGCACCTAAAACAGACTCTGGGTTTATGTGATGTTTACACTCAAGACAGTGATAAAGGATGGAGACTGTCTATTTAACCCTAACCTTTCAGGAGTCGGGAGGGGGGTGTTGGACCTCAGTTCAGGAGAGGTCCCTGTAAGGTGATTGCAACCCCTCCTTCTCACCAACAACTGTGTAATGAGGTGGAGTCCAGAAGCCAGTCTGAACTGCTCGTGGTTGTCTTGGACTTAGATGTGCTAAGAGATACCTGAGTCCATCTCAGGCTTCCACAGTGGGTGTTTTGGATAAAACCAGTAAATCCTTTGCACCCTTTCCAAACTTCTCAAGGATTTTCTTTTAACTTCTGATATAAAGGAGGAACAGTTTCCTTTCATCTTAAAAAAAAAAAAAAAAAGAAAAGGATCTGTGTGCCTGGGAGTCAAAATTTAAACCTTATCCAGTCAGGGATAACATCAGACTGGAATCAGTCCATGATCATTTTGCGCACTTCACTCTACAGGCTTCACCTGTTTTGCTGAGAAGCCCAAGGAAGCAATATAAGTATAGCTGCTGGTTAGATCCGTGTCTGTATTTAACGCAGGTAAGAATGTACCAGTTAGGAGCACTGCTCATGCCAGGAGTACAGGTGGCATTTTCTATTCAATTGCCAATAAGCACTTTGGGCTTGATTCTCTGCTCCAGTTTTACACTGGTGTAGCTTCAGTGGAATTACGCTGACTTAGAGTCCATGTGACACAGCAAAAATCAATTATTTCATCTGCAACAGGACCTAAATTCAATTACAGATATATATTTTTATAATTTTTCTTTCCTGTTAAAGAACAAACAAAGCACCTCTAACAAAAACTATTGTGTTGTTTGTAACTGGTGAGTAAACCCAGTTGTCAGAGTACCAAAGAGCTCCTCCCAGTGGGCCCCTATATTTGGGGTGATCTTAAAATAACCCATCATTTCTTAGCTGGTATTATGAAACAGTAGCAAGAAAAATAAGCAGAGTACTGCTTCACTTTTGTCTAATTACTCTGGCAGACAAAGGTGTGAAATGATTAGCCAGTAACATATGGGCTTGAGCTTGGAGAAGTTCCCAGCGAGAATTCTTTTTATTCCAGGCATATTTTATCATTTAATTTAAGGGCGTTAATCCATGGGTGAGCTGCTGCCTGCCGCTCTCTACTTGCCTTCTCGCGCTTATCAAACATATTCCTAATCTTAATCATGCTTTCTTCTGCTTACTTGCAAACAGTGTAAATAACCCCCTGGCCTGATGCTGATGACACTGGTGGGTGGGGAGTCGTATTGCGATGTGAAGCCTGATCTTCACATGACAACCATAAAACTGAGACTTTACTGTTTGGGTACAATAAGGGGGCTTAACAATGCTGATCATATCTATCAGTCCCATAATGAAAAGAAGGTGTCCTTTGCCTCCTCTCAGAAACACATTTTTTGGTGCTGTGAATGGAGTTGTATCACTGCTGTCTTTACTTGAACGCTGAAGCAGCATTTCAGCTTGCTAAATATAGGCAGCTTAGGAGGGCACACCCACGCGAACACCATTTTTCCACTTCTACTTTAGTCGCAACATTGCCCAGTTAGCTATATTTGGCTTATATTCGGGGTGCCCGAAATACTTGCATTAAAACAAGCAAGTGTTTATTCTCTTCATCCAGCTAGTCAAGACCACAAACAAGAATTGCATCATTTGGTGTAATAATGCACAACTTTGCCTGTGTTCATTCATTTAATCCCATAGTACTCTGCTTGTGCTTACTGAAGCTCTGTAGCCAGCAGATAATAACGTGCATTGTAAAGAGACCGGGTTTCAGTTTTCAAACACGCGCAACTTAATCCCTAATCTGGATGCTCCAAATTGCCACTTAGACATGTAAATGTCAATTTTATGCAGCTAAGTGCCAATTTGAGTGTCCAAATGCATGACTTGGACATCACATTAAGGCACCCATTGGGTTATATCGCTTGTTTTATCTATCTGAGTGCACATTATGCGCTGTAAGCAATTATGCTCTGTTCCATACAAGTAAATCAATTCATTCAAGTAGCTTTCCAGAAGAAAGTGATTTCAGCATAGCAGAAAATATTAAAAACAAGTAGCTGGTTATGTGTCAGTGTCACACTCACCTAGGTGTCCTCTCCATTCCCCATGAGCACCACGTAAATTGCCAGTGCCTGAGAGCCACCGTTTACCATAATTTCTAAAAAGTATCTTAATCTGAGCACAGCCATTTGGGAACCCTGTTCCTGCTGCTGCATTGCAGTCTGCCTGCTGTGATTCCTGAGCTCAGCGATTATTTGGGGTGCCCACGAGCAGCCAAGGTAGGAGCCAAGCCGTGCCGTGCCTCAGACAGCCGGGGAGCCCTGGCTGTCGGGGAATCCAGGCATTGCTCGTTCCACACATTCCAGGGCACTAATGGACATCTTAAAATAGGATTCTGGGTGTTGCTGTGTCCATCCCCCACTTCAAAACAGTGTTTAAGTGGCCTTGAGAAAATGAGACTAAATAATACCCACCATGTTTTTCACCGAGACACCTTAAAATGCTGTAGGCAGAGAGGCGCAGGCAGAGGCCACTTTAACCCCAGCCTTTTCTGAGCAACAATGTCTAATATCTCTTTCACATCACAGCAGAGATTGTAAAATGAGGTGTAATTTGCAGCTTTAATAGGGTGAGGAAAAAAGCAGCCAAAAACTGGCAGTGCATTCTCTTCCCAAGCAAGAACTGTACAGTGTGTTACCTGTTTATTTTCTTCACTTTGCCTGACCGAAATGACCGTTTCAAAATTTCCAAGGAAAGAAAAGAAACACCTGGAAATTACCCCTGAAACAAGCCCATACTGTTTATCTGGGGATTTACCTGAGTTTTAATAGGCATTTTCTTTGTCTCGGTTACTTTCTGTAGACATGCCATGTTAAAGCCCTGTTCACACAGGCACCCTCACAAAGAGAGTCGAAATGGCAAACGAGAAATATCACCCAGTAGATGCAATGCTGCTTTCAGTGCCAGGGACACCTCTTTCAGTGCTGCAAACCCTCACAGCTTTGCAAGGAAACTGCCTCAGCTCCTGCCCCTGTAGGGCACGAATGACCTTAGCATGGGCAATACCTTATGTCCTCTTCATGGGCAGGTAGGGTTTGGGAAGGCTTGAAAGTGGGAGATCCAGGCACACTGTTAACATCTCCTGAGCTCCCATAGATACTTTGAACCCCAAACCACTTGTGGGCTGAAAGTGCTTGGTTCTTGGAGTTCACCGTGCTTACACCCAGCTTGCTCCTCCTCTCAATTGGGCGGAAGTGTCGATCTGCTCGAGGGAAGGAAGGCCCTGCAGTGGGATCTGGATAGGCTGGATCAATGGGCCGAGGTCAATTGTATGAGGTTCAACAAGGCCAAGTGCCGGGTCCTGCACTTTGGTCACAACAACCCCATGCAACGCTACAGGCTTGGGGAAGAGTGGCTGGAGAGCTGCCCGGCGGAAAAGGACCTGGGGGTGCTGGTCGACAGCCGGCTGAACATGAGCCGGCAGTGTGCCCAGGTGGCCAAGAAGGCCAACAGCATCCTGGCTTGTATCAGGAATAGTGTGACCAGCAGGAGCAGGGAAGTGATCGTGCCCCTGTACTCGGCACTGGTGAGGCCGCACCTCGAATACTGTGTTCAGTTTTGGGCCCCTCAGTACAAGAAGGACACTGAGGTGCTGGAGCGTGTCCAGAGAAGGGCAACGAGGCTGGTGAAGGGTCTAGAAAACAAGTCTTATGAGGAGCGGCTGAGGGAACTGGGGCTGTTTAGTCTNGCAAAAAAGGTGTAGACATGGCACTTCAGGACCTAGTTTAGGAGGCATGGTGGTGTTGGGTTGGCGGTTGGACTTGATGATCTTAGCGGTCTTTTCCAACCTTAATGATTCTATGATTCTATTCTATGATTCATGAAGTAAGCCTAGCCAAAATTCACCCTAATTTCCGATTGCATTGTGACTGTGGGTCTGATCCTAGAAAAGCACTATGTATACTGTGAAGTTACTCTTGTCCTGAATGGAGTGAGAAAATGAGCCAGACAAGAGGTTGGCTGGACTCCCTTGCAGTGAAGCCAGCACAGAGGCAAGCAATTTGTGTCCACAGTGATGAAAGAAAACTGCAGCCTACTGAATGCAGTAATGGTCTCAGTATATTTTTGGTGAGGGGAACCATGACGATTAGCAACTCTTCATAATACAGTTCCCAGGATCCTTCAGCAAAGTCCAGACAAAGACAAGCCCATACATAGCAAAATTATAACTACACATGCATGCGTGATTACTTGCTATATGCAAGGGATATAAGGGAATATTATATATATATTTATATTAAAAATATAAGGGAATATAAGAGAATCAAATTTCATGTAAATGCTAGTCAGCCAATAAGTCTTTGCATCACCTAATTTTCATTTCCTCTTATACAAACCAAAAAGGAAAAGATAACAAGTGAGCTACCATTCCCAAGCTCTGATTTACTTCCTATCCTTCCTAAGAGATTCAGGGCCTTGGCTCATTAAAGTTATTTTCCTTGCACGTGCTCCTCCAATCCACATATGGAATCAATACAATACAAATTATGTGACCTATCAGAACAAACAGTTCAAATTCTTATTATCAGACATTTGTGGCAACCAATTTTTATGTCAATGCTCTGTGAAAGAATACTTGCAAAACACTATACTAAAAAGTTACAGATATTTTAATTTTCTTACAGAAACTTCTTCTAAATATAGAGGGAATATATTTATCTGGGAGCCTATTCTCGACTCAACATTCACATTAACTTCTAATATAAAACTGTAGACAGTTTCTTCACTGCAAGTAAAAATGAGATGATTCATATGCACTGAAATTACAATGGCAAAACACACCGTGCCTTGAGTTCCTCCCACTGTCTTATTCACAGGAAGCATTAGACAAGTAGAGCCCAGTTTCTAAAATAACCCTACTGCGGTATTCTGTATAACATGAAAAAAAAAATCAGAAGTCTGCTGCTGCTGGGATGGGGAAAGGGGCTCTCCTCCTCTTCCTGTAGCTATTTTGTATTCAGATGCAGATAACCAGATGGGCCAGGTTAGCAAAGGAAGTTGGGAAAAGCACATGCCTCTTTTGTTAGCCAAGCAAAGCGTCAGCTTTCTGCAAAGTGTAAATCACCTTCTTTTTCTAGAAATTTTTTTCATTTTGGGGGGATAGTGCAGTAAGAAAGCATGCTTCTTCCTATGCAGCAGTTCAAAGTCATAGTGCAATCCATGGAAGCTGTCCACTGCTGTCTGTTTGTAGAAATAAGGTTTAGATTAGAGACCAGTCACAGGAGTCTTCAACCCTAAAGCAAATGGCTGTAATTCCTCAGAGAGACTTTTCCACAAAGTTTTATTACTCTCAGATTAACTCTGAACACTCACAAATAGAGGTCTGAATATCTACAAATTTAACTTAGCAGTTCAAGCTTAACTAACAAGGTTCATATTGGCACTTCACAAAGCCATTTAAGAATGTGTCATTGTCTGACAGGTTTACTTAAGCATCACAGAGAATTTGGTAGTTCCTGTTATTTCTGCAAGGCTTGGCTAGGGAAACGATGAACACCAACAGGAAGCTATAACACAAAATTGGTATTATAACGTTTTCCAATAATCTTGAGCTAAACAGGAGCCAGAGTTTTTGGAAGTAAATTTATAGAAAAGTATGAAATTATACACAGAACATATGTGCAGAGTCTTTCGAACATACAAATGAATGTCAGTCCATGTCTCAGGGGCTAGAGCCGCTTTTCCCTTTGGAAAAACCGGACTACTCATTAACTTGTTCAAGGCCAAAAATTAGTCATTAGGTAAATTAAATTAAACTCACTTGAAATGGAATTAAAATGATGGAAAACTGCTGAATATAGTTTTTGTAACAATTAGAGTTGCTCTACGAAAATTAATGAAAAGCTCCATCTTAATCAAGTCATAGTCCTGTCAGCATCCCTCTTTGTCGTTCTCTATTGTCATTTAAATAGCTAATCTTCCTCTTTTCCTTGCAACAGTTTCTACCCTTCATATCAGCTAACGTTGGTTAGCCTCCAATTTCCGTGATCGTTAATTAAGCAGTTAGGAAAACCAGCTGATTTAGGCTTCCTGTGGCTGAAGGAAAGCAGGTATCTTCGTCAGGAACAGAAAACATGTAAATAAGTTGAACATGCTATTTTTACAAAACTATGGAAGTAGAGATCAAAACAGCCTCTTAGGTCAACTAGTTCATCTCTCCACTAGGGCAGAATCGTTTCCGACAGGAATAGTTTTTATGGTTTTAACTAATCTCGTTTTAGGAATCCCAAGTAATGAGGCTTTCATAATGTTGCCAATTTATTCTGATTCCTCCTTTCATAAACCATATCCACAAACTCTTCTCCTTTTTGCTGTTTTTTCTTTTTGCTGTTGTTGGAAATAGTATAAATAAAAGTTACTATTTTAGATACCATGAAACAAGCTGTGTGAAATATAAACTTCGTGTTGAGTGAAAACATGCTTTCAAATGTAAGCATAAGAGATTTCTGAGACATCCATCAGCATATGTCACACCTCATAGATTCTTTAGCTTTGCCCTCAATGAATGCCATTAACATATTCAGAGGCAGCTTTATCAAAAGAGAAGAACCAATTGCATGAATGATCCAATTAACTTGAATCTCTCTAGGCTTCTGTAGGAAACTAATCTGCACTGACCTGCTATATAGATGCATGGATAAAAGTAAAGCTGCACCCATGCTGGCAACATATTGTCCAAGTTATATTTATCCCCAAGCTAGTAAGCTGGTATTCTCCTTTCAGATACTAGAGTAAAGGAAGGATGCTGGAAGGAGAGACCGAGTCTTCCCAATAATGGGAATAGATGCTCTTTAATCTTTTTCCCAAAATTCCAAGAAGAAAAATGTTGTAACTCTGTTGAAATTTAATTAAAAATCATAAAATATAAAAAACCACTTGCAAAAATATACATAATGCAGCACCTTTAGAAGATGTTTTGATGCTTTCCTGTCAGGGGAGCAGAGCAAAGGATGGGACAGGATTCCCAGCAAGGGGTCAGTCTCTCAACCAGGATAGGGAGCACCTTGAAAGGGCTCCTTAATCCCACCAGAAAATGAACCAGATGGACAGCCTTTGCTCTTCCTATAATAAATATAGCAGGAAGTAAAGAGTCAGAGGGATTGGAGGTGAGATAACTGCATAGTGAATACAGCCAGCCTGTGTGTGCCCAGACACACGCCTACCCAGGCTGCTCTTTAAAGCACATCAATAGCTGCTGGAGGGTTCAACAACCATTTAGAGAAACACTGCTTTTTTTTCTGTAAGCAACATAAGTTTTGCTCTTAAAGTACATGAACAGTTAGCTGCCATAAATCAGGAGGGCTCGCAGGAATGAATGGACAGCTAGACAGTTCTTTTGCACAGAAATACCATGAGAACTATACCCTGAGAAAGATACCCAGATATTGTTACAGTGGGAATCACAATACAGTAATGCAGTAAACCCCACCAAATGACGCCTGCCTACATCAGCCTCATTAGGCAGTATTGATATGACACCCCTTTCTCTTATTTGTCACCTGCTTTGTTTATTTAAACTTGGAGCAGAGTCTGTTCTTTGCGTACAGCTTAGATTTACCATGCTTGTGTACCTAGGCAGGACTCCCTAGACATGGTTCTCACACAGCTGAAGGATAATGGCAAAACCAAGGAAGTATTGCAACCGTCATATACCTCAAATAAAAATACAGCCCTTTCACTGTCCTTATGGTTTGTCAGAATTGTGATGTAAGCATGAAGTCTGGAAGGCCTTTCCTTGTTACAAAACAGTATTTTTATTCAGCAATAATAAATGATAAAAACATGGCTTCAAGGAAGTCACAAAGTCTCTCCCAGTCAAGATAATGGCTGCACAGTAAAATTTAAAAAGGACCGAGTAGTTCATTCACACTACTCCTACTCACTCCACCCCAAAAGGCATGTACTGATAGCAGCTCAGGTATTCCTGGAGACACAGAGATCATTCAAGAGAAAGTCTCAGAAGTGAATTTTCTTAATGAGGACTATGTGCCTTTAAGCAGATGACCCAGGTCTTTGAAAGTCACAGGATAGGGCCAATTTGGACATTACACTTATTATACATTATACTTTTCTAAACCAGAGGATGCAACAGACATATGAACAAGCATTCATTATTGCAACGTCATAAAGGCTCCATTTTTCAGCTGCGCATAGTCTTGCTTTTTGCAGCCATGATTTTTCATCTTCAGACACTACGCATGCAATTTGGTGCCAACAGAAATAGCAAATTAAGGCCTGTTTGCTTTGTAGGTACAAATGATCAATCAGGACAGCTGGAGACCAACCCTATGGAATTATTTTGCTTATTTTCATTGTGGATTCCAAGAAATGCTTCTCAAAGGGCTCAAGGGGTTTGGGTCAGGCCCAATCTTAGTTATTTCAATCTTTCCCAACACCATGATGTCTCTGTTGTCTTTCCCTATTTCCTTTCAATTTTTTTCTTCAAACTCTTGCTTCTCTTTTTTATTTGCTTGCTGGCTAAGAAATGTTTTTCCCTTTTCAGGGGCTATCTCATTGAGCACTTGGTCAGAAAAAGTTAAAACACTGCTAGTTTTCCATCACAGAGCCATGATGGTCCCAAGAACAGACATGTTGTATTATTGTCTGTCTTAAATGTAACTCAGAATCTGAAAAATTTTACATGGGCTTTCGTGTTTCATTCCAATGTATCCTCGTGATTTTTCCCCTAGAAGTCTTTTATGTATCAAATTGATTTGTTATGCTTCAAAGATATGATTACAAATCCCTGAAAACTAACCAGTGTATATCGGTAATTTGAATCTATGAAGCACATCAGTCAATACATTCACTTCGAAACCCCTGTGACATGCTCATTGAAGCATAACAATGCTTCATTTTTATCAGCTTCCTTCCAGATCAATATTTATAGCATCATTCAAACATTTATTATTGTAGAACAGTAGTGCTTAGGATCCAAAAAAACCCAGAAAGCATTAAATGCAGTGCACGCTTTTAATCGCCTGCAGATCTCAGTGAGTTTTCACTCATTTGCTTTGCTTAGAGTTCAAACTGGAAGGCTGTGGTCCTTTCAACACAAGCCAACAGAAGAGCTTCCTGAATCAAGGTAGCAAACACTTTCCTGATAATGTCAATCACCATGGTCAGGCTGGGCTCTCCCCTGGTGCTGATGGGAAAGGAGAGGCTGCACAACCGCTCAGCTCTTCCCCACCACGTCTGTATTACGTGTGCCTCTGCCGTGGCTCACTCCTGGCCATGGTGAGTGCTAAAGCTAGACACCCCTTCCCTTCTAACCCAAGTTATTCCCTCGTTCCCTGCATTCTCCTACATCTTAGGATTTCAAAGCCATTTTTAACCATTAAACTACTCATCTTAATGACATTCCTTCTAGATAGCAGAAAAATGAGTGCATTAGGGAGCACAGCACGCTATAGGACATGCTTCGGTCCTTCCCCATCTCTTCTTATAGCCACTGTGCATGCTGCTACAACGCCGCAACCTCATCAGTCCTGCTCCCTGCCTGCTCCAGAGCTCCGGCTCCAGTATACGTAGGGAAACTGCACCTTTGTGAGTGCTGCTCTAAATTCATATCCAGAGACTCCTTTTTTTTTACGCTGTCTGTATGTGAAACTTCTGGCCTGGGAAATATGAGTAGGAAAGATTAAACATTGGCAAAGTTGTGAGTATCTGAAAACAGGATCTAACAAGAGGAAGTGCCAGGCAACCTTAATAGGCTGTGCTACCAGCCTCGCCTATAACATATCTCTCTGTTTACTGAGTAAGTAATGTATAATTATGATGAGTGATTCAGTCTGCTAACTAGCCAGAGCTGTCAGAACTTGGCCGTCTGCACAGTTGATGGAAAGAAGATCATAATAATTTCTAAATGTGACTGATAACATGGTTTACATTTTTCGCATTGTTAGCTCGTGCACATTGGGATTTCTGGCTGGTAGGGAATAGATATCATTTCTATTACTTTTGCCTGGTTTTATCTCAGTTCTTAACAGTTGGTTTGCTTTGGACAGGTGGTATTAGCAGCATCCTGGCATTCTTTACGTGTCCGGCACTTCTCTGTTTTTATTCCTGGACAGTACACCAAGAAAATATATTCTGGCATGAGGTCTTTACCTTTTCCTGAGCCAAGTTAGCCCATCAACGTAAGCCTAAATAGAGACACCTGCAATATTCATAGCTGTTACTGCTAAAGAACCAAAGTAGATGCCAACGTTCAGAGAGTTTACAGTTACAGAGGTGGTGGAAAGAATCCCTTTTATTTGACTTCTGATGTACACACAACTGCAAACAAACATCTCCAAACTCTTCAGTTGCTTGTGGAGTCCGTAGACCCCATTTTAATAGCCTTCCATGAGGAAAGATTAAGTGCTGCATCAGAATCCCCTATTTTAAGGCAGCTTCCTGGTCTTCAGGGGAGTTAGAAGAGTTTCAAAGCTGCTTTAACTTATGGTATACTCTTCTCTTTCAACAGAGAAGAAGGACTAGATTTAGCTTAGAAAGCCTGTGTTCATTGCTTCTTCTAGCAATCTGAAGTTGGCAGGAGTTTGGAGAAGAGGCACCATTCAGCTGCCATAGGTGTTCTTCCCTTGCTCTGTCCAAGACATATTTTGAAGAAAGTGGTCTTTCAAGACCTTTTTTCCTACGCCAAATCTTGGAAGCAGACCCAGTTCTTTTCTTAAAATAATTTCCAAGGCAAATGTTTCCTTGATTTATGGCATTAAATATGGTATTCCTGAAGGATGACTCCTGGAAAGTAATACATTATTTTTATACACGCACCTGGCAGAGCACAGAAAGACAGGAGCACCAGACTGAAAGGGTCCTCAGGGTCCCAGCCCCCACCTATGCCACATCACGTGCTCCCTTTCAAAACCATGCCAAGCTTGACCTTAGGTTTTCTCTCTCCTCTGTCTGTAATCAGGAAATTGTTTCAGAATCTGGTTGCTGAGTTGGTCAGATGCTGTCTTCTGATCCCAAAATAAGTGTGTTCCCATATGGCTTATACCAAGAAGGTCCTTCACCTTGAAAAGATATTTTCCCTTTTTATGCTGAGCCCATAAATCCATCTACGTGGCAGTCATCACCATTCTTTGTGTCACTAAGCTAAACAATCCAAGGTTTTTTGTCTCCTCTTATAAAGTAAGTCCTGCTTTTCCCAGCCCTGCTGTTTGCCCTTCTCTGTGCCTATTGCAGTCAAACATCAGTTCTCCTTATGGGGACCATACAATGTACTCAGGCAAGCTACAAGAGCTTTGCATAGCCCTGCTTGTGCTACCCTCTCTCTCCTAGAAACACTTCTGCCCTTACATCTTGGGAGTGGATTTGAGCACCCTACTGCTGCATTCTGGCAAAGTTCTGCAGTCTTTTTTTTTTGTTTTCCTCGTATTCATTTCCAAATGATGAGCTTCTAATGTATAGCAGAATTATTATTCCCTCATGCACAACCTTGATTTCAAGCTTTTGAATGTAATTCTCAGGTCAGACCAGTCCTTGTGTGCCAGTCCACTCCTTCTTTCCACCAACAGTGCCTCCCAGCACGTTGTCATCAGTAAGTTGCATCCGATATTAGTTAATTTCCTAATAGTCCTGCCAAGCTCATTAATGAAAATAGTGAATAGAATCGGTGCCAGACCTTATTCTTGAGGAACTCTGCTAATGACCTCTCTTCAGCCGAATATTTCCCTTTTAATCCTATCTGTTGCCATCTCCCTGGAAGCTGGGTCCTTACCTACCTGAGGTTTTCCTGTGAATCCCCATCATGTCCATTTTATTCATAGTTCCCACATGATGGTGCAACTGATACCTTCCCTGATTCCAAATAGACAGGATCTATATCATTCCTACAATATCTTTTTCTTAATAGAGAAAGCCATTGACTACTCTGGTATGAGCTGCTTTTTATGATAAAATCAAGGTGCAGTATAATCCCATTTTTCTTTAACATCTTCCTTTTTAGATTCTTTCAAAGTCTGTTTCAAAATTATGACCCAGTATTCAGATTAGATTTACCCAGGCCATTTTCCATTCTCTCTCTCTCAATATCAGCACTATAGGTGCTGGTGGTGGCCACCTGGTGCCATCCCACATCAGTCAGGTTTGTTCAGGTTACTCACACCCAGACAGGAATGCCACGAGTGAGCAATTCCAGTTCACTGGGGTGAGATGGAGAATATACGTTCGATATATTCATCAATGACCTGGATGAAGGGGTAGAGTGTACCCTCAGCAAGTTTGCCGATGATACCAAACTGGGAGGAGTGGCTGATACGCCAGGAGGCTGCGCTGCCATCCAGCGAGACCTGGACAGCCTGGAGAGCTGGGCCGAGGGGAACCAAATGAAATTCAACAAGAGCAAGTATAAAGTCCTGCAGCTGGAGAGGAACAACCCCACACACCGGTATAGGTTGGGGGTTGACCTGCTGGAAAGTAGCTCTGCTGAGAAGGACCTGGGAGTGCTGGTGGACAGCAGGCTGATCGTGAGCCAGCACTGTGCCCTTGTGGCCAAGAAGGCCAACGGGATCCTGGGGTGCATCAAAAGGAGTGTGGCCAGCAGGTCGAGGGAGGTTATCCTCCCCCTCTACTCCGCCCTAGTGAGGCCACATCTGGAGTACTGTGTCCAGTTCTGGGCTCCCCAGTTCAAGAAGGACAGGGAACTGGTGCAGCAAGTCCAGCGGAGAGCCACAAAGATGATCAGGGGACTGGACCACCTCTCTTGTGAGGAAAGGCTGAGAGACCTGGGTCTGTTCAGCCTGGAGAAGAGAAGACTGAGGGGGGACCTTGTTACTGCTTACAAATATCTGAAGGGTGGGTGCCAAGAATGTGGGGCCAGCCTCTTCTCAGTGGTGCCCAATGACAGGACAAGGGGCAATGGGCACAAATTAGAACACAGGAAGTTCCACCTGAACATGAGGAAAAACTTCTTTACTGTGAGGGTGATGGAGCACTGGAACAGGCTGCCCAGAGAGGTTGTGGAATCTCCTTCTCTGGAAATATTCAAAACCCGTCTGGATGCAGTCCTGTGCACCCTGCTCTAGGTGAACCTGCTCAAGCAGGGGGGTTGGACAAGACGATCTCCAGAGGTCCCTTCCAACCCCAACCATTCTGTGATTCTGTGATTCTGTGATATCTGTCCCCTCTGCCTCTCCCTTCCCAAGTACCAGCCTTTGGCAAGTGTATGGCTTCATTCAGAAATGCAATTTTGATTTTGTTGTATTAGTTTGCTGAGGTTTATTTACTTCTACTTTTCTGCTGTATAGCCAGACTTTCTTTGTGCACAACACTAGCTACTCTGACCATGACCACCTTATGCATGCATCCTCCCAAGGCCAGAAGTACAACAAGCAGTTTATGTTTCACTATTAGGAACCTCCTCTGCCTACAGTCTCATTTCTGATCCTGGAAGGTCTGATGGTATCACTCAGAATATTTCAGATAAATTCAAGATTGAGAGTTGTGAAAAGAAGAATGTATACAATGGTAGATTTGTTTTAAATGTTCGGTCTGTGTGAAATTGTGTAAGCAGTTAGAAATGCCAGAAGCAGTTGCTACAGGTGAAAGACTGACAGTTTTCCTGCACCTGGACTAGTTGCAGGAAGAGGCCAAGTGAGCTGCAGGTATCTCAGTGCTGGAGGTGGCAAAGCAGCCATGGGGCCAGGCTGCCCCTAAGTGTGGGGCAGCCACTGCTCCAAGAGCCAAGGGGCAATAGTCACCAGCTCCTCTCCTCACTCTCTCAACACAGACAAAAGCGGCAATAGCCTTAGATCAATACCATGAGAGGTTCTTCAAAGCCCTCCATCACTTCTTCATCTCTTTATCTTCCCAATTTCTCCCTTGACAGAAGAGGCGAGATCCTCTGCTCCCACCTAAAGTTGCAAATTCAATTTTTCATATGCTGTTGGGAAGCCTTCAGCTATGCAGTCATTCTGCTTTCAAGTTGTCATATAAATACAGTATATCAAGTAAGGAGCATATACATATGGGTAAAGAAATATAGCATTCATTTTTCGTGCATAATTACACATACACACACAGAGATACATATATAAGTGGTATTTCGGCTAGTAAAATAGATTGCTGCAAATTTACTTTAATACACCTTATTTAAGCCTATCTTTCAAACCATTTGAGAACTTTTTTTTTTGTTGTTTTTTTAAGGAGGAAAAATACCCTAGTAAACACTAATTGGCGACACCTGTCTTATCAGGAACAAAATAGTCCTATTGGGGAATAATTCTTGTCCAAGAAGTTTTTTATTGCCAGACTAGTAAAAATGAGTTAAATGTAATTTTGACCCATCCATAATAATCTGTTTATAACTATGATGGTTATTTCTGTTTTCTACAGAAGCAATCACTTGCTAGATAGAATGGTACCGTAATCTTAATTTATCACATACATTTTTTTGCTAGCAGCCTGCTGACTGCAGTAAATATCCCAGTCGGAACAAAGGTGCAAATAATCAATACATCTGTTCCATTTACACCAATAATGGCACATAGTAAGATTTATAGGCCTCAGTATAAAGGAGATGCACTACTCAGTTGATTACTCTTCAATAGCTGACATGCATTTGAGTTTCACTTGTCTGTAAATATGACAAGAGACTAACTATGCATGGAAAATGATCGAATATACCACCAACACCCTCTCATACAAATCTTTTCCCTCCTGTTTTTTTTAAATGAAATTCTCTTTGGGAAAAAATACCTTGCTTCCTTTCTGTGGGAAGAGATTTCAATTAGCTGGCTGACTACTTTCCCACCCCACACCAAAGACAGGCCTCATTTTAATTCAAATCCAGATGTACTGTTTGCTACAGAAAGGAGTCATAGCTTATGATGGCAAAATTTGCCTCAGCTGTCTAAAATTGCTGAGAACATTAAGGGCTTTATTATCTAAATGCTGATTTGATTATCAATACTTTGATCAGAGAAAAAGTACTGTTGCTGCTTGGAAGCTGAGTAGGCTGGATGGAGAAAATTTATGATTAAGAGAGCCTCATGAGCAGGGACTTGCTGAAAGGGAAAAGAATTAAGTGTTTGTTAATGAAGCATCTTTTTATATACTCTCTTTTGACATCAGGTGTTACACCAAAAACATATTATAGTCTCTAAAAATTAGGTCAGTAAGAGTCCAAGGCATGCTTTGTAGGAATGGAGAACTTGTTCTCCATCTTTGCATGTACTATTTTTTTAAGGTATCAGGTCCAGGAACATTTTCCTTTTGCTGCAGTAAGGTAAAGTGCAGTAAGATCAACAGCCATTCTAGGATGACAGGCTGGCAAGAATCATAGAATTATAGAATCATTAAGGTTGGAAAAGACCGCTAAGATCATCAAGTCCAACCATCAACTAACACCACCATGACTCCTAAACTAGGGCCTGGAGTGCCACATCCATACCTTTTTTGAACACCTCCAGGGTTGATGACTCCACCACCTCTCTGGGCAGCCTATTCCAATGCCTAACCACTCTTTCGGTAAAGAAATTCTTCCTGATGTCCAATCTAAACCTCCCCTGACGCAACTTGAGGCCATTTCCTCTCGTCCTATTGCTAGTTTCTTGGGAGAAGAGTCCAACACCCGCTTCACTACAACCTCCTTTCAGGTAGTTGTAGAGAGCAATAAGGTCTCCCTTCAGCCTCCTCTTCTCCAGACTAAACAACCCCAGTTCCCTCAGCCGCTCCTCATAAGACATGTTCTCTAGACCCTTCACCAGCTTCGTTGCCTTTCTCTGGACACGCTCCAGCACCTCAGTGTCCTTCTTGTACTGAGGGGCCCAAAACTGAACACAGTACTCGAGGTGCGGCCTCACCAGTGCCGAGTACAGGGGCACGATCACTTCCCTACTCCTGCTGGTCACACTATTCCTGATACAAGCCAGGATGCCGTTGGCCTTCTTGGCCACCTGGGCACACTGCCGGCTCATGTTCAGCCGGCTGTCGACCAGCACCCCCAGGTCCTTTTCCGCCGGGCAGCTCTCCAGCCACTCTTCCCCAAGCCTGTAGCGTTGCATGGGGTTGTTGTGACCAAAGTGCAGGACCCGGCACTTGGCCTTGTTGAACCTCATACAGTTGGCCTCGGCCCATCGATCCAGCCTATCCAGATCCCTCTGCAGGGCCTTCCTTCCCTCGAGCAGATCGACACTCCCACCCAGCTTGGTATCATCTGCAAACTTGCTGAGGGTTCACTCAATCCCCTCATCCAGATCATTGATGAAGACGTTGAACAAAACCGGCCCCAGAACTGAGCCCTGGGGAACACCGCTCGTGACCGGCCGCCAGCTGGATTTCACTCCATTCACCACCACTCTCTGGCCTTGGCCATCCAGCCAGTTTTTTACCCAGCAAAGAGTATGCCCATCCAAGCCGTGAGCTGCCAACTTCTCCAGGAGAATGCCGCGTGAGACCGTGTCAAAGGCCTTACTAAAGTCCAGGTAGACAACATCCACGGCCTTGCCCTCATCTACTAGGCGGGTCACCCGGTCGTAGAAGGAGATCAGGTTGGTCAGACAGGACCTGCCTTTCATGAACCCATGCTGACTGGGCCTGATCCCCAGGTTGTCCTGCACCTGCCCGGTGAGTGCACTCAAGATGAGCTGCTCCATGAAGCCACTGAGCATTACATGTTTGCATATGCTTTTATTTTGCTAGCAGCTGACAAACTGCAGTAAATAACTGCTGGGACAAGGGTGAAAATGACCATTAGATCCATTCTGTTTAAATCAATAAAATCATTTCTTATACATCAGGAATGACATGATGCACGTTGACGAGGTACTCATGGTGCTCCTCCTTCTTCTAAGGGTAACCCTTCTACTCAGTATTTTCTGAGGCAAGTTCCTCTTTATAGTTTCTCCACACTTTTAAACCTCAAATTAAGACACTCATCATCATTAGTTAGCTCTGGAAATCTTGTTCCAAGGCTCTCCACTGATCCCTGGTGCAGAAAGATAAAACTACATTATGGTCTGTAGTGGTAGTAGTGACAAAGAGTGGGAGAACAGGAGACAGTCCTTTGGGTGAAGTGTGATGCCATGCCCCAGTGGCAGAGCTGAGTGGTCTGTGGTCTGGCTGCCAGCCCTTTGTGGGCTGAGAAAAAAAAACGGAGGGAAGAAATTGATAATTTTGTATTCTCCTTCCAGAGCTTTATTATCTCAAGTCTGCAAATAAGACTTCCAGGTCTCTTCCTGCTCCTTCCTGCCCAGCACACACAGCTCACGAGATGGGTAGGAAGGAAATAAATGAACAGCACAGCCTGCAGGCAGATGGTGAATCAGGTAGATATGCTCCAGCAACAAGTGCAGTCAATTGACGTCCATGCTCTCATCAGCAAAACCCCACCAGGTGACATGATGTGGCTTGGTTATGGCTTGGATTACAGCCTCACAGCAACTCGTGAGCCTGTAGTAATCAGATTGTATCATCTAACAGTCCATTGAGTAGGAGGCAGGTGCCCAAATTTTCATCTCATCCAAGCTGCAGTACGTCTAGGTGTGCACAGTAACAGAACTATAAAGATGTCTCGCCATAGCCCTGAGATGACAGGAGCCGAAGTCCAGTCTTCCTGTTTTTCCTTTATACTCAACAGAGAAAAAGAGACTTATTCAGCTCATATTTCATCCAAGTTCATTAGCTCACTATATTCACATTGTTACCAGTGATAGCCTCCCTTTGCTTAAAAAAGCTGGAATAACTATGTACAATGGCATATACCCAGAACCGTGCTAAAGAAAACTAATTTAGATGGCACTAAAACATTAAGAAATGTCAGATTTCTGCTCACCCACAATTTTTTCTTCTGAATAAAAAAGTCCTGTTGAAAGTGTGTATCATCTAAAAACAAGCATGAGGTTAAAGCTGCCTGGACAACTGTCTTCACTTAAATTGGAAAGCCTTTGATTTTGCAACTTTAAAACTGTTCTTTTAAAATGGGCATTTTTGTTTGATTTTTGTGATGGTTCCTGTGATTCCTTTATGTACTGTCAGTGGGGGTCTGAGCCTTTGCCTCCAGCACAGGCTGCTCATATTTGCATTACGGGAGCTAATCAACTTCTAGGAGGAAAGTGCTGCTTTTCCGAAAGTGGGATGGACAGGTCCAGGTGCCCTGTCCAGGTGTGAGACCAAGCCAGGGCTTGAAGCAAGAGGTCCACCTCAGCCAAGCTCTTTCTCTCCTCCCTTGGTAGGTGCATTGTCATGAGCGGGTGACAGAAACGGGCAAGGGGATTTGAACGTGGGGGTCTGGTGAGATGACAGAAGCATCTTGCGCTTTTCCCTCCTCCAGAAACAAATGGTTACTGTCCTCTCAGGACAGGGTGCTTAAAAACTGCTTTGCAGGCTTGAGAGAGAACCCCTTTATCCCTGATGAATGAGCCCTACCACTGGGGTCCATGCTGAGCAAGCATGCACACACACATGCACACACACGCTCACAGCATGAGACTTCACAGAAAGCTTGTATTTTAAAAGCCCCCACCAGGAATGTCCTCACTCAATTTGGTTTTTTTTTTTAATCCATATCTTTCTGTTTTCAACGCTAAGAAGACCCTGCTTGTGTAAATGCCGCTACACTGTGTACCAAAAGCAAATAAGAATACTTGCATGAAATGTTTGAAAAACATTTCACCTATAGGTATAAAATGAAATAATGCTGGTTCATCGCTTTCCTGGTTCTTTACAGCAGCAAGCAATACTAGCCATCAGAGTATTACAATGGAAGAAAGTAATCCTGTGACATCAGGAAGCCAGAGGCACAGAGTTAGCTCAGTCCTCAGTCTCTATCTGCCACGCTTTTGCCAGAGAGAGATCAGCCTGCCTCTGGTCGCAGCTTTGGAAAGCTTGGCATGCCTTTTGGATTAACCAGCTCCCACTATAGATGTAACAGGCACCAATCAGGCAACTGCAAATTATTTTCTGTGAAGTTATGCTGCAGTTCAGCTACAGGTCCAGCTTGCACTGCCAGAGCACTTAGACCTCCTCGGAGAAGACCAGGGCCTGAGCCTAACATGATCTGTGCTGCCTGTGGGGTTGTAAACCGAATTTCTCCAGGAAGACACATCTGCTGATTTCTATCTGCAGTCACACGCTGGCGAGCCTGATTAATATGAATGGAGTAGCATAAAGGAAGAGCCTCCCAGCCTTTGAATATATCTATTCCTGAGTGAAGCAGCATGTCTGACAAGGGCTCTCAGAAATGTAAAGGTTTATTGCCTCATAATGGAATAAAAGGATTAATTTAGAATAGGTCTGTAGCCACTTGTAAAATATTTCATTTTAATAATTTATACTAATGGAATATGTGATCTAGGGAGGGTCACGTGGGTTGCTCCTGGGCAGTTGTTGACAAGGAGAATGTGGCTGGGGAGACCTGGGCTGGACTTTTATTTGCTCGTCCCTGGTGGACTTGTAGGATGTTAAAAAGAGAGAGTAAGAACAAGCAGCAGACAAAGCCTTTAATTCATGTACTCCTCATGTCACTGCAGAGTGCTCATCAGATGGCAGAGCCGATCAGCTCAGCAGGTTCCTAAAACATGCACAAGGAGAAAAAACTTAAGCTTTTATCTCTGTAATAAGTAATGAATCCTAATTTCCCTTTCTAACATAAAAAAATTATAAAAATTAGCCTTCTTCTGTGAGCACAGAAGAGCTCAGTAACAACAACAATCTCACCTCCAAGAGGCGTGCAGAGATTTAGGGGTCACAGACGCTGTTGTGAGTCTGAGTCTTAGAGACGTGGCTGAAGCAAGAGCTAGATGCGATAGGCAGGAATTATGCAGTCTGTACAGAAAGAGGGTTGTATCTCTTTCCACACATGTGTTGTAAGTCTGTTATCTCCCTTTATCCATCTGAACTGTGTGATGGATATTGCTGATGCTCAGTCCTGTCCAAAATCTGAGAAAGGACTTTGGGAGCTCAGCATTGCACAGGGACTCTTAACTGAGAGATTTGCAGAAATTCTTCTGTTTCATCTGTGTCTTGTTTTATAAATCCCTCTGCGCTCTGACAGTATCACGCAGTGTCCAATGTCTCAGCAAGACATTTCCTACAACCCTTCTATATGACCGCTAAGTCCGTGTAAGAAAAGGCATCTCATAAATATTTTTCAACTGTGTCTGTCAGCATCAATAAATCAGAATCAACAGAACTTGTCCTCACTTCTGTCCTTATTGAAAAAAAAAGGTTACACAGAAATTCCTGATTGTTTGGTTCTGTTTCATCTGACAGTGTAGAAAAACACGGGACTTTGTCCTACCTCTGCCTCATTTTTAAACGTTAAAACTTGACCTCTGCTTACTGCCTACTTCCCCAGCTTTGCTTTCATTAAGCTGCAAATATTTTTCTTTCATAACAATTTACATATGTAATTACTACAAGTACTTCAGGAATTGTTTGCTAAAGGCTCTATGTAAATACTAATTATCAGTAATTAAAAATCCACAGCTATTAGGAAGATACTGATAGGGAGAAAATACTGCTTAGGAAGCAACTAACATTTGTCTAGGCAAAATTAAACATCAAATAACTTTCTATCTATGTAATTATATAACGTGACTCATCATCTGCTGCATAAATGAAAGGGCAAATGGGAGAAAGGTGTTCCCCCCACACACATGCACACGCACTCCAGCCTGCTCACAAACCGTGCATCTTCATTATTGCAAACTCGTTTCATGTTCGGAGGAAAGAACATTTAGAGGTCTCACATTACAGTTGCAGAAACATAACAGCTGCATTGAATGTTTTCTGCAGCATGCTAAAATCGGGTGCTTCCAGGCTGATGATATGCAAACTTAACTCTCCAGGTCGTAAAATGCACTGGGATTCTTTCTTGTGCCAAGTAAGCGAGAAAATATCCTGCGTAAAGAGTAGAAATAAAATGCAGGAACAGATGACATCTGCTTCATATTTTTACAAAATCTCTACAGTGGGTTTTCACCTTCCTTGATGCATTTTTTAACTGCTAATTAATTTGTTTCCTTATTAACTGTGGTTCAGCATTCATGTACTTGAAGTGGAATTTTGGCCCATCTACAGATGTCAAAGGGCATTTTGCCACTGTTGTACATGGAATTATATTTCATTTTAGTGATTTATTACAGATTTCAGCAGGCTTTGAATCAGCCTTAGTCCATCTAAAATTAATCAACTTTCTGAGCCTGGTGGGAAAAGTAACAGGTAATCTGTGTGCATTATACAGCAATCCCAAAGTTTGCTCTCTGCTGTACCGGCTCCTGGTGGTAGGGGAGAAAACCCATTAAGCAAGCAGACAGGCAAAGGGGGCAGAAATTTTACAAGGGGCGCAAAATAGATTTCTGCTCTCAGAGTACAGGCTCCACCTCACTCAAACCTGTCACTGTAATGGGGTGGCGTGAATGCACCTGGAGCACAAAGCCGCTGCTGATGCTCACCTCTGACAAGAAAATGATGCAGCTTTGAGAAAGCCTCTCTTCCCATAATAATGCTCTGCCTCTGCATGCTCGGCACTTGCAGCTGCGTTGTCAACAAGAGCGAAAAGCCGCTGGTCGCACGAAGGCAGCAGGGCTGAGCTGCCTCCGGAATTCATTTTCAAGTATGTTTTTATTCACTTATGTGGAGTTTATTTTTCCCTTTCTGGCTCTGCCATTTTAGGCTCGGATTCAATACAGGGAAACACTTCAATTATCTCTGGATCAGGGCCTCAGATATCGTGTTGTGGCTGAGGATTTGAAAATTGCTGATATGAAAACAATTAGCCTACTTGCCTGCGTTATTTTGAGCTGGACTGAAAAGGGCTTGATGGGACATTGAGTCACTCACAAACCACGAGTCAGGCAGGAATAACAGGAATTTCGCTGTCAGGTTTTGACTTTCAGCTTTCAAAAGGTTTCTCAGCAAACAGCCATCCTGCTCCCTCTCGGTGAGCCGCCAGACCCAAACTCCACCGAGCCTAAGGCCAAGGAGTGGCAGAAAAGGGCAGTCGTTTGGGCAAAGTCTGACCTTGCCTTGGCTTGGTTTGCTCCTGGCAACAGGACACCACCAGCCCGGTGCTGGGGACTTTTCCCTCCTGGGACGTGAGGCTCCCACCAGGCCAGTTTATGGGGCAGCTCCAGTAAACCTATCGCTCGTCTATCTGCCACCAACAGGTGGTGAGAGCAAAAAAAACCAAAAAGTGCAGCCTCTGTGGCTCTACATTTGCTTCTGCATATCCCTTGCCTTGAGACCAGCCTGCCTTCAGGACACACCAAGCATGGGAACTCCCTGACAATTGGAAAAGCTTAGCTGTCACATGGCTCCCGAAAACACAGTTTTCTAGCCTATAAGTAGTACTGGCCTCCTCAAATCTGCCAGTAACTAATGCTTTGGGTCAATATTTTGTTAATTTACAGCATTTCCTCAGTCTTAACTCGGCATTTTTATTCTTCCCCCTCCTGATTTCACTTCTTTTTTTTTTTCTCTTTTGCTTCAACAAAGCATGAAATCATTGTTTGTCAAAAGATAATCTGCTTGCTGCTGTTGTCTGGTTGTAACTAATGTTATTTTCTTCAGTCTTCTAGATTGCTGGGGAGACATGTAACTGTACTCTAAATAATTCGAGATCAGTCAACTCAACTGCTGTGCTTGCAAGTTACAATTAGGAACATGCCAGTCAGACTCTCTTGGTCTTATTTTGTTTGGCTTCCTTTACTGAAAAGGGTAAGTGCAATGGTCCTGGACAGAGAGACCCCCTCCCTGCCACCAGCCTGCCTCCTCCCCCAGCCCAGTCTGGTGTTCTATGGGCGAGGAACTGGACAAAACACAGTGGCAAACAAGGCACATTTAAGCATTTAGTCACCTACCCAATTCATGTTCATCATCCAGACCTCCTCAAAAAATGGACAAGGAGATTCAGACACTGAAGAAGAGGACTACAAAAGGCAGCATGCTGCAAGGGGTGGAAGGCATTAATCTGTGGGGACCAGAAAGAAATGTTTGGGGCAGGAATGGAAAGGAAAGACCTTTTGGAGGGATCTTTGCTTGGTTCTGGATGGAAGGCTTGCAACCATGCACAGCACTCAGCCTCAACTTCCCCTGCAGAAAGGTCCCTCTCTTCCCAAACATGTCTAGGTCTTTCTCTTAGTTGAGAAGAAGTCCCATCCTCCTCCTGCTCTCCAAATCATAGGCTAAAACCCCAGCTAAAACACAAGGTGGAGAAGATGAGTTCAAAGCTCTCTCCTGCATGAGGGTATCAGAACCTGTGGCGTGCAGTTATAGGTGGGCCATCAGGATGAGGGGAATTTGAAGAAGGGATGAAGAACATTTTTTTTATCACCCCTACTGAAGCAATTTGACTTTTCATGGAACATAAAAACATTCATTACATATGTAAACAATGTATAAACTGTGTGTTAGCTGTTAGCAACAGCACCAACAATGGAAGATCTGGCATCCCGCTTTAGTGAATACAGCGCCATGGAGTGGTATGAGTGACTTAAGGGGAAAAAAAAGCACACCGTGTTTCCAAGAACAAGAGTGAGATGAAAGTGCTTGTCATCCTCCGGTGAGTGGTGTGTCATGGTAATGGCTTCTGAAAAAAATCACCACTGAGCTCTGCATGGTAGTGTATCACTCAGGATGGCAGAAGCATGGAGTACACAGAAAGAAAGGGAAAAAAAAAAAAAGGTAGCAAGCTATCAAAGTTTTATAGTGGTATCCGTCACACAGACTGCAGGAACTGTAACTGTGTTTGGTGAAATGTTATCACCAAAGCATCCCCCAGTAAGTGGTCAAGTCCAGAGGGGACCGACTGCTTGTCAGCAGGCCAGATACCAGCATGCCCAGGGTGAGAGTCTGTCCTCCAGGACCAAATGTGGGGCCACCTGCTCTTGGCAGGGCAGGACATGGACCCGGACTCCAGGTGCTCTTCCCTCCCACCCGGTTTCCCTTCCTTCACCTGATCCCTTCAGGTCATTCAGACATATTCACAGCCCTCCTCCAACTCACTTGCATTTTCTTTTTCTTTGCTCTAATGTGGAAAGAAGACAGGTTTTGAAACCTCAAGAATTGCTGGTCGTCCTCTGATCAGCTTGAGTTGGGATGCCAAAGTGCATCATCTGCAACAGTGGGAAGATCAAAAAAGCACCCCAAATGTGGACTATTTATTCCAGGGCTGTCATTCAGCTCTCTAAGATTGCTAGAACTAAGCTGGAAGCACAACAAAACCAGATTTTCAGACAAGATTGTCCTTATTTCCAGCTTCTTGCTGGACTGTAAATACAGGAGCTCAGCCTTTCCTGTGGCTTCAGATCATCTGTGTCCGGGTCTGCCAGAGACCGGTGAATCCAAATAAGCAAGGGGACAGGATTAGTGAAGCTAAAACTGTTTTGAGTTTGATTTTATATTCAGCTCAGGAACAGCTTCCCTTGTTTTGGTAAGAAGTGGGGTGTGTGTTTGTGTACGCTCAAGTGTGTTTACCTTGTGGTGGTTTCACTGGTGGTGGGAATTGCAAAAGTGCTTGCTCATTCCTCATAGTTTCACTGTACAAGACAAATACAAATGATTTAGAAGGAAAGAGCCTTGCCAAGGACAGTAGTAATGGCTTTGTGCTAAGTAAATTTAATGCAGTATGCTTTGGCCAGCAGCTGCAGCTTTGGAAAGAAGCAATTCACCTTCTCCCCAAAATAACCATGAAAAGCTAAGTAACTGGCTGAGAAGCTAGTTTATGCACAAAAAGATTTCAAGGCCTGCAGTGGTAGCTAATAAAATCAAACAGCTATCAAAAATCATGGCCAGCTGAGCGGGTGAGTCCCAGGAGGGAGGAGGAGAAAGGGGGAGAGAGAAAAATTCCTAAGAGTGGTTTTCTGTGTAGATTGAATATATATTCTTTTATTCTGGGAAAGATAAAATGGAATAAAAGTGTCAGAGACTACCAACTTTAGATATTAAAATATTTAAAGAAATAATCATTATGATATTAGTCCAGAAAGTATTATTCCATCTAGCAGAGGTTAATACATTTCATAGATTCTAGGGCCAGAAAAGGCTATTAGGATCACCTAGATTAGGTTTAATATAATTCAGGTTCGGTAATAGATGCAGAGACCTGTTCTGCCAGGCAGACAGCAAAGGATAAGGTCGTTCCCAAAGTCCTTAAGAGAAAGAGGAGAGAGTGCCAGACACAGATGTGCCAACCACTTCTCCAAAAGAAGTGAGCGGAGTTTGTCTGGAGACATAGATGTTATTTTATGATCAGGTCCAACAGCTTCCCTGAAGCAGCGAGGTCTGCTCTGCAGGGCTGTCCCAGCCCCGGCATGGGGAGGACCAGAGGGCTGACCTTCCCTCACACGCAAGAGCCGTGCTGTGTTACGGATGCACAGCACCTCATCAAACCTCAGCTCACCTCTTGCAGCATGTGGAGTCTCCTATTCACTCTCCCACCCAGGTCCAGGCTGGTTTTTGGACCAGTTACTGCCTAGCAGAGCCCGCTGCTGCCCTGGGCCAGCTGCTATCATTGTCCCATGCAGACTATGAGATTTCTTCTCCCCATTGACCTCTCCAATGGGCCGGCTGGGGGGGATGGGAGAGCAGCTGGGCTGGCTCTTCTCACAGCTCTTTCAAGCAGCCACATGATAACCAAGTGCGATAGCTCTGGTGGGTGGTCTGGCTGCAACCTGCGGCTCCTTGCAGGGAGCACGGAGCAAGTTAAGTGCTTCAAAAGGCGGTTGTGTAGGAAGCTGCCTCAGATGCTACCCGCTGCAGAGATGGGTAGATAGGACGCCAGCTCTTCCCTCCCCTGGGCTCTGGCACCTCCCCTGGGACTGCAGAGACGCACCAGGTATTTTTATTTCCCCACCAAACTTACACTGTTCACCTCAGGCTTAAACAGAGGAGTGTGAACATCTTTCAAATTTACTTTGTGAGTTGGCTGTTTGTTTTCTAAACCTGCCCCTGTTTTGGAGGAAAAGAAAAAGTCTTTTAAAAAAGTAGCGGCTGGGAAATTTGCCCTGGTTTATAAGTGGAAAAAAGTAAATATAGAAACAGAAAGAATCACTTTTATTTTCACCACAAAAGGTGTTTCACCATTTTCTCCCCCCATCAAATCATTGCATTTACTATAAAGCCCCCTCTTTTTCCAAGAGTGACACAGGGTTTCTTTGAAAAGCTTTTGTTCGGTGCTGGCACCCCGGGCTGCAAAACCTGGGCCTGGCCCTGAGCTGCAGGTACTGCTGGTCTCCGCTACACTTTTCTTCCTTTCGCCTTGGGGCAGCACAGAAAGAGCAAAGGAGCCAGTGAGGCCACTTCTGAGCCTTATGTGTTTGCATCTCGCCTCTGTAAGAGAGCTCAGGTGACTTTGTTCTCCAGCTTCATTTGTATGCTTGGAGCCAATCCTGCCATGGATCTAAAACCCAATCATTCCTATTGATTTCATTGTGAATTTGCCATGTGGAACAACAGTCAGAAGAAAAGGTTGCCTTGTAGCTATAAGCAGAAAAAAACAAAACCCAAAAAGCACCCACCAAAAAAGCAACAGTACAAGAGCCCAGAACTCTCCTTTGCATTAGATAAGCATCTTGGCTTGTTAAAATCACCCTTGAGCACCTCCCACTGAAAATTAAAAGAAAGTCTCAGTTTTGTTACCGAAGCTGAAAAATGTTATTTTTTACCAATTGGTTGTGGGCATCGTTGATGTTATAATAGATCTCATTTCAAATCATAACAGATGAGTGATCTGTAAATTGTTGGTTCAAATGAGATAATACTCCATCATGCTTTCCTTTGCGACACAAATCCACATAACTAGCACAGTATAAATACAATCACTGGCTGGTGTAAAAGCTTCAAATACTATTTTAAATCCTGCAAGTATGGCTGGTGCTCAAATTGACAGCTCAATGCTCTGTCGGTTCCCACTGCCAATCTCATTAGGGAAGTAAACGGCTCTATCTTACTTTATCTTGTTCTATACATGATGCACTTAAAAGGACTTAAAAAAATCTAGTAAATGGAAATATATGGTACAATGAACAGTTAAAATGTCAATTGAATTAGTGGTTGTGTGATATCTTTTCAGCATACAATGTGAACACAGATGCTGCCTTTTATAGAGGTTTATGCATACGAGGAACGTGAAGTGGAACAAATGAGATTTGAATTTTATTATTCTTTTATAGCATTGCGTTGCAGATAGCTTTTTTTAATTAGCTCCTATCTCGACACCTTTGGCAACTCTAAATAATTCAGAGAATCTTGTCTTTTGTTGTTGTTGTTGCTATTGCAGTGGTTTCTTTCACAGAGAAGTAGCCCTTGCGAATGGCAGGAAGCTTATCTATCACCTGGTTTAAAAATGATCCTCCAATTAAAGAAGTAAATTCATAGGGAGTGCACTGTGGTCCGCCCAGAGTCTTAAACCCAAATCAGCTACCAGATGCATAGTTACAAATCTATCCCAAGCCCTAAGAGGTGCCAGGAGTGCTGAAAGTTTGCTTCCCTTTTCATGAGATAACCTACATGCTCCAGCGGGTGGAAAAGTCTTAGAAGTCAGTTTGATGGAGCAGGGCTCAGGGAGCCGGTTCCCCACCAGCCCCTCAGTTCACCTAAGCAGGGACGGGAGGAACCCAGTGCCACCGCGCAGCTCCAGGAAACTGTTACTGCCTCCTGGCCTGGCATTACACCCTTGGCAATAAAATGAGAGCTGGATATAAAATAGGCACGAAACCCATCGCTCCAAGACTTCAAAGCAACAGGCGGTATTTTATGTTGAAATAAATAAACAAATGCATGTAGACAGAAGTTGATGTTTATGGTACATTGCGTGGTGCGGGGGGGGATAGTCCCACCAGCTCCGTTTCTAGACAGCACATCTTTGCACAACTTCTTTGTTGAAAAACTTCAGGGACACAGTGTCTTATAAGGATTCCCTCGGGCTCCCAGCCTCTCCCTCACTTCACAATGTGTGGGCAGGATACAGCTGTTCAGCTTCACTGCGTGGTCTTCTCATCCAAACTGTTCACACAATGCAAAAATTACGTCCCTCAAGGCACTATGGAAATTCACATCCTAACACAGTTTCAAATGCCTATTTATTTCACAGCCTAGTGCAAATATTACGTCTGCTCCAGAGTCCACTTTTCAAACGATACCACAGTGCCTCAGATTAAGTCTGTGGGATTTCTTTTGTACCTAAAAAGGACAAGGAATTTCTTATTCTTTGCAGAACAACAGAAAATAATTATTTAGTTTTAAAAAAATCACAGTGACGTATTTCCCCCCTCCAGTTTCTTTCATGGCAAATACAAACTTCAGAAAATTTGTGAATTGCATAAAAGGTCATTCTGGGGGCTTAGCCCAGCTCAACAGAAAGGGAGTATTTTAGATTAAGTGTTGCACTATAGCCTGTTCACCTACTCCAGCTGAGTACTCCCCATTCACAGGAGAAACAAAAAGGATTTCTGCTGCTGTACATCATATAAATGCAACATGATATGAAATGCCTATAGACATGGATTTGAGAAATTTCTAGTTCAAGCTTTCAGCAATGACATTAGTCTGAAAAAGTAGTTCTTCTGTTTTTGGCATCCGTTTCAAGCCTGGGAAGCAAGCACAGAATAATGAGCTCAGCTCAGGCGTCTGGGGAACCTCTGTCCAATATCAGCCCTGACCCAGATCCTTGTGTGACCCCGGGGGAGTCATAGAAGGCCACATCCAGAAATGAAGGGGCTCACATATGCTCCCACTGAATGTCGATCCTGGGCCCACCACCACACTATGTCAGCGAGGGTTTACAGTAAAAAACATTGTTTACTGCCATGTACGTTCTGCCCATCTCTCTTGCTCATGTCTCTCAACTCTGCACTTCACCCCGAGAAATGTTGTTCATATGTGTCCTTTAGCTCAGTTGTAGAAGAACAAGACCTTTGACAGGTTATGCAATAGGGACTTTGGTAAAAAATGCCCTTGCAAACCCAAGCTACATGAAATGGTCAACTGAGAGCCCTGGCATGGGCACCCTGTGTTAAGCCCCAAATTTAATTCAATCCATCAGAAAAACAAAAGGAAAGAGGAAAGAGGATAAGAGGCTGACATTTTTGCAGCATCTGCCTCTTCAGAAGACAGCAGGTGCTGTCAAAATATTAGGCTCTCTCATCTGTTTTCCTCATTGGTTTTGTGATGGGGGGAATTAAATCCTACAGTTGCAATTGATCTAACGTGCCAAGGCTCCTTCCTGATAATTGATTATTTTCTTGATCTCCTTTTTTTGACACACCCTGTCCCCAGATGCCCACTGTCCCTCCAAATCTCTCTGTGGCCCCTAAGCCTTAATTAGATCTTGCAGGTTCTGTTTCTGTGGTGCTTTCACTGCTGCAGGTTTCATTTCTACTCCAGGTCTCACTTTTCTTCAGGCTGCAGCTGTAGTTCAAAGATGCTCTGCTCTTCTTTGCTATCAACTGCTCACCTGAATTACCTTTTCATAGCAGTTGTTGTAGCTGCTGCCTTAGGGCTCTGTGGATGGTTGCTGTTCACCTCGGCACTCACAAAGAGGGATTGACAGCAACGAGTGTGAAACAGTGACTTTGGGTTAAACCTAAGGAAGGAACTTAGGCTTCATGATACAATGCAGAATTCAGGTATGTGGTTCAGGAATGAAGCAGAAATCTAATTTACCACTCTACGCTGTGTTACACGTTATGCACCAAGAAATGGGATTTACAGGAAAACAGCGCATTGCCATTAGCAAGCCCAGCTGAGGGGTGTGTAAGGCATTGCATTTCTCCCAGGCAGAAGTATCTAGCCCAGAGCTGAGGTTTGGATGCCTCTATGACTTAAATCCCCATGCTGTTTAAATGCCCAAGTCATGCATTTAGGGGCACAGTAAGCAGCATGGATATTCCGCACTATTGCCTACCTTGTGGTTAAGCCATGGCACGTGGACAAGCCAGAGGAAACCCAAGCCCAGCACCTAGGGCTAGGGCAACCAGTTAGAAGAGAGGGAGCTGAATTTCCAGCTCCCGCTCCCTAAATTGTCTGGAGACTTTCTAATGTAGAGGACAAGGGCCAAGGCAGAGTCTTTCCTCTCCCATATGACAGCCTTACTCACTTGCTCAGAATTGCACTCTCTTTTGCTTGCTTTTCAGGTAGCTCCATAACTGCTCCCTACCTGGCTGCAAAGTTTCCTAGCATCAGCATATTGTGCAAAAGGCGGTTCTGAATGAAGTGAGCTCTCTGTAGCAGAGCGGTAGGTGTGTTTTGAGCATGTTTAGTGAACTACGGCCTGCAGGGCAGGGGATCTTGAAACCGAGAAGCCTATATTTTTGTAAATCCAATCAAGCATAGGTAGGAGGTAGACACCTTCCTCTTGTCCAAGATGGCAGTACTCCTACTCTGGAGTACAGCAGAACTAACATATAGAAGACTTTGCAAGAACATCTACACTCTTTTAGGGTATCTCATGTTCTGAGCCGCTTACATAGAGATCTGGTGGATCATTGGGTTTGAGTGAGGATCTAGAAAAGGTCTTATTCCAGACTACACAGGACATCAGACATGGTACACACTTGTGAGGAGGGAGGAAAGAGGGCTCTAGGCAAACATCTCCGTCAGAAGACTGAACAAAAGGTGGCGCATTGCGAGGAGGATACTGCTTAAAGCAAACCAAACGAGACATTAGCCACAAAACTCCCCTGCCCTGCAAGCCACCAGCCACTTACTAACATCATAAGATAGGGTTTGACATTTGCTTTTCTGCTCCAACCCCCAGCAAGTTTGTCTGCTGGCTGAGAGCCCCTTTGGAAATGCTGGCGACTTCCCTTTTGACTTCCTTTCCCTGGTGTACCCTGCCCTGTGGTTTTTGGCAGCAGAAGTGGTGACTTCAAAGCAAGCAGTGGGAATGAACTTTTAAAAGGTAGGCACTCACTAGCAGCCGCATTAGCAGCTGACTATTTCAGAGAACTTATTAAAAGAGAGGGGCCTTCATAGCAAGGGATACATTAACAGCTACAGGGTACTTACAGTGTGGAGCGAACAGCAGCCTGTATTTTATCAGCTGCCACACTGGTAACTATCTTTGGCACAGTGGCAGACTAAGTCAGGAGTCTGGGGAGGGAAAGAGGCAGATTTCTTTCTGCAGTGTTTAGATTCTGCATTTGCAGACTCTCTTGCTAAAGACACAGAGAGAGATTGTGGCTGTGATAATCTACGTAGCAATGCAAGGTTTAGGGAAGCCGGATTCCAGTTGACCTGGGAGAGGGCGGGTGATACCAGAGGGCGTTTGGATAGCAAACACAGTGCCAGTTTTTAATGGAAGCAAAAGAAGCAATGAATTGTACAGTAGTGACATGTACTTTGGAGGGGATGGCACAGCAGTATCACAGTGGCAGACTTCTAACAGCTCTGGGTGCTCTGGGCACACCCAGCTTTTCTAAACCCGTTCAGCATAGCTCTTAACACAATTATCATAGCCACATTTTCAAGCCAACATTAGGTCAGAAGCACTCTGTATATGGAGCTCTTTGGAAAATTGACTCCTACTTTTTGGCAGTAATTGAAAGCTAGCTCTTAGGAAAATGGGAGCTCTAAATGCTTGGATGACATTTCTCAGCTTTGCTCACAAATAGGAGAACCTGTAAGCCACAAAGGCAATGCCATCAGCCGTCTTTTAAGGATATCACCATCAGACAGACTATTAGTACATTTGCTCTTCTATTTCATCCTCATGAGAACTATAAGACAAAGTTAGCAATAGCAGAGTGACAGACCACTACAGCATTCAGATTCAAGTATCCCCTGTTTTAATACACAGCTATATCTAAACAGAAACAGCACTGATGTGCATGTAGGTAACAGTATGTGTAGTGCATGCCTGTTCCTTTAAATGAAAGGAAATGCCAGGCCGTTATCTCCATCAGATTTTATTATGTGACATAGGATGAACAATTACATACTGTGCAATAAGCTAAGTGAGGTTTTAATCGCTGCCGCATTTATGGATGGTTTATCCTGACCTTTCATAGCCTTAAAAACTAATAACTGAAGCAAAACGAAGTTTACCAGCTCCTCTCAGAAACTAACCATGTGAGCATAATCAAATCCCAAGCATTAGTAAAGGCTGGATTCCTGAGCTGGTGAGGAACTGAGTCACTTCCCATGTCAGGTGGTGCTGGACAAGCAATGTCTTTTCTTTTTGACCAAAGTAGAAAAAAGGTATGGGTTTTATGGCTAAGGCCAAATCATCAGCTGAAGTAAATTACACTGAATTTGCAGCTTTGATTGTCTGCATACTTAATTTATAAGACAATAACAACCATTGTGATATCTTTAATGAAGAATACTTATTCTAAGAAATGTGATGTATCTAAGAATAGTTATATAGAAATTATGCTAGATAAGTGTAATACTAAAAAGGGAGAGCTCTGTCTTACAGACATACCAATTCTATGGAAAGATGCTCTTAGGCAAAGTGATTTGATGAAGTCTATGCTTAGGTTAGCAGCAGAGCTATGAACAAAACCTGAAGTCCCACCTTTTCTCCCTCTTCATTATACCACCATGGCTTTCCAGAGAGGTGAAGGAGATTACAAGGAATGAGAGGTGGTATTTAACAGCTTTCACATTAACACTTTTGTGCTGGTCCCCTGAAGACCCACAGCTGTTATTAGGACTCTAATCCAGAATTTTCTCCATTCCAGAAAACTTGGAGTAAGAGTTGCCTCCCCTTCATGTGTTCTTTGCATGCCATTGATTTATGGACTTTCATGCCTCTTGCAATCAAGCAGTGCCTTGCAACCCTAAGGCATCCAGGAGGCAATCATTTGAAGCAAAAACTTGAAGAATCACTACCGTGAAACTAACTCTAATGATAATCTCTTTTCGCCACAGCCATGTTTGTAAATGCAGGAATACAAAGCTGCCCCGTTTCAGCTTATTTCAGACACGAAGGAAACAAGATACTGTGATTCTCTCTTTTCTTTTTCTTTTTCCAAACGGGAAGGCACGTTTGCAAAGCCTGCCTGCAGCAAGCCCTGTCTACCTGTGGTCTACTTCAGAAGAGTGGCTTTTCAAGGCCTCTCACAGGCTCCCTCATTCCAGGCTTGGTGACAAAATTGCCTACAGCGATCCTTAGCCATTTTATTTGCCACCCTCAGCTGCAAATGCAAAGGAGCAGACACGCCTCAGATTAAACTCACCACAAACATTCAGAGAAGTTAATTGTTGTGATCTGACCCACAAAAGAGAGAGAAAATGCACATATCCTATGAGTTTGCAGGCATCGCTCCTTGCAGCTGCACAGCTGTCCTTCACACATGAAAGAAACAGGTCCAGCTACCAAACATCTCTTTCAGCTTTTCCTTCTGTACAGCTACATTCAGTTTTCTCCAAACCACAGCTCTGCACAACATTACAGCTGCCTGGGCCAGATCCCCAGCAGTTGTAACTCAACCTGGCTCCATGGATTTCAAACGCCTTTTCCACCCACTGGAGAATCTGTCTGCAAGTTGAAAGTACTTCCCTCTCCTCCTTCCCCGCCTGCCACGCAAACATACACACACGCATCCACATACATGGTAAATGGAATGAGTCCAAAAAGTTTTTCTCAACTCTGGTAGCATTATTGTTTTTTTTTTCCCCAAACTAACTTGGAAGGAAAACTTTGAAAGCTTTCCAATGCAAATGTTCCTGGGGCAACAGGGCTGAACATAAACAATAGCTAGAGCTTGGTTCTGCAAGAACTTTTAATGTGGAGTCCTAAGTCAAGCGTCCCTTCCTCCTCCTCTTCTTTCCCTCCTACAGCTAATGCATACTGTACACACTTGTGCATCGCTCCGTCAGACACTCCTCATGGCTGCCAGGTCACTGAGTACATGGCAGCTTCTGCCAGGGAAGTAGAAATGTGCTGGTCTGACATTTTTTATAATGACTTTCCCCCAGTGCATCAGGGGAAGGTAGCCGTTTTCCCTAGTTCATGTGATGTGCTGAAGAACAGGTAAGACGCCAGAGAAGCACCTCCTGCTTGGCTATGTGCATGTGAAAATTGCTGGGAAAAACAGAGAGAAAGGATCCTATCTTGGGCAAGGGGAAAAAAAAGAGGGACATGGAGAAGGTGGAACCTTTGGTCCCTGTTCCATGGTTTCGTTGGGCCTTAAAGTGGTTAAATCAAAGAGCTTCTGATGTTCAGATTTGCACAATGGCAGCCCTCTCAGATCAGGCAACGTCATTAAAGTGGGAACAATCACATGATAGGATGCTGGGAAAAGGGGTCAAAAGATAACAAAGGCTTCTGTTTTGATTTACTAAAGAAAAGGTAATAACCAGAGTGGGATTTGATGAAGTCAAGTTAGATAGACCTTTACTCTGGAAACAGGGTAACTTTCCACTAGAGGAACTGCAGTTGGGCTGGGTGAGGTGAACAGGCCACAAAGAGTTCAGGGAAAGACCTAGAACTTTGGCCACTCCATCATCTACTGCAAAGTCAGAGCAACTCTGAGCATTTAGTGAGTTCTCTATGACTCCCTGCTGCCAGGTACGAGCTCATACAGAGCCATTTTCTGAGTTTATACAGCTCTGGGGTCCAGGATGATCCCGTTCTGACGCATGTACAGTGTTCAGCAGATGGAGCCTCTCAGTGCCTTTGCAATACAAACCACAGTAAGACTGTTAATGAGGCACTATCTTTTAAATTAATCTCGCCAGGATAAAGTTGGCGGTGGTGGGCTATTAATGTATTTTAGATAACCATATTATCTGAGCATCTTCTGGGTAAATCAAACTCATGCAAAGTTTTTAGCTGATTTCATCATCCCACTGCCTCTTTTCCCTTTGCAAGGCTTTAACACTTCTTGGCATATAGGCTGCTGCTGTTGCAAAAATTTTGTTGCAGTTAATTTTTTTTAATTGGTTAATCAATTGGATTTGAAAGATGCAAGGCTGATGGAGGAAAAAACCTGCTCATTTGACTAGATCCAGTTGTGAAATACACTCATAATCTCCAAAGATACTTGGATGAATCCTAAATTCATATATAGGATTGTCGATGCTGTTGATTTTTTAACTTCTAGATTCATAATGCCCTTCATGCAATGCATAAATGTAACCATACTTGTGGAAAAGAAGATGACCTGTTGGAAACTCCGGCCATCTTCAAGGCTGGCTTTATATAGAACTGTTTCTTTCCTTTGATGAGCAACACAGAGATTTCCAGATTCAGCAACTCGGCATCTTCCTTTAAAGCATGCACCAAATTTGTAACATACCATAGGCTGGCTTTATTAGATTAATTAAAGAAACCTATTAATTTCCAAGTAAATGAAGAATATTTTTAATCATTGCCTGTGAACCACTTAGCACATTAACTTGTCCCTCTGAAGTCATTTACTTAAGTGCGCCCTCAGTTTGCTTAATCCATAACTGGTCAATAGTATATTAATATTACAGTCTCATTTTGGATCTAAGCATGTCTGAGCCTATTAAACTGTCACCCTGGATTTACTTGCAGGGAAAAATTATCTGCATTCAGAGATAGAGGGAGAAAAGTATTAAAGTGTATCGAGCACTAATGAAATTAATCATAATCATCGTAAGTACTTTCAACTGCTATCACCCAGTGGGAGATGCTGCTACAGGAAAGTCTTCCTGCTCCATTGTTTTTACGGCTGAGCTGTGGAGCATACTTTAGCTTTTGTTTGTTCCAAAGAGACTGATAACACTCTTGTGATCATTTGGAATCAGTCCTATTTTTTTTTTTAACTAAGAATCAACCTTAGAGATAACCTTGAAATACAAGCCACTTCATGCAAAGCTTGTTCTACTGAACTAGTTTAATGCAGGTCAGACCTACTGCAGTTTGTGTTATAATTCATTCAAACTGTGAGACTCCATCTCTTGCTGTTTACTTTTACTGCACTGCTTGTGAACCTAATATATATAATTTACAGATCTAAGACAATAGGAAAGAGCAAGTCAGGAGAAAAATGATCTATGTTCCTGCAGTGTAAGATACATTTAGATATACAGAGCCAGATCCTGAGCTGTGTAAAACAGAATAGGTGCATGGTGCATTAAAGTTAATAAAGCTATGCAGATTTATATTAGTGCTTTAAGATTATTCTTTACAGCACTCCCTTTAATTCATGCAAAAATTTTATAATCCTTTAATAATACTTGAATTTTAAAAAATGCTTTTTTTTTTCCTTGCAACTGCTGGGGTCTGTAGTGGCAAGACACTAATCTGTATCCTGTTTAATACTCTGTGAAACTTTTGAAGGGTTCCCCCACATATCTTCTTTGAATTCTTCAGTTGTCTAGAAACTCTGGTGTTGTATGGATTAAACAGTTGAAGGAAACCTCTGATGAAGAGGAACATGACAATGGGAAAGACGAAAAAGAGCAGCAGATCAAAAGCAGTTATCTCTAAAAACAAATTCAGCGCTATCCACAATTAAGCAACATTTGACATTTAAAAAATATTTGATCAGTGTTTTGGCTTACAGAACTGCTTAAGGGGCACTGTGATGTGTAAATTAAATTCAAATGAAGGTTAAATATAGTTCTTTGGGAAAGACTGCATGGTTTAAATTACCTAATTATTTGGACAAAATCTGTTCTCCTGTAATTAAATGTATACAAAAGAATGTGTCTTTTTATTAAGTACATTTGGAGGGGAGATGTTTATCAGCAAATGGTTACTTCCTCTTGAAGATCGTAAAGATACTGTCATCACTCAGAACTGTGTAAGAAGAAGGAAAGTTAGTTTATACATTTATCAGAGCTCTGCTGAGGTTGAATGGAAGTGAGGCAGAGCACTCCTGTATTTTGCTGTATGCAGCCCTCCAGGTCCTGATCCTGCAAAGCCCTTTAATACATGCTTTGCTCTAAGTCTTTCCCTAGAGCTCATACCTATGCAAGAAGGTATATAGCAAGGCAGTGTGCCCCATCAGTGCTCTGGTGATGAAAAGAGCTGATAATTCGTCTAATCCATGTCTGCTACAATGCCGGATTGCTGTTTGCAGAACCCGGGACCAGATTTCTGCCCTGCATTCAGTTCAGACCCTCTCGTTCTGCAAGTGTTCCCAGGCTTCAGAAGGATGACTGCTGGAGTGAGTTACGGCCCCATGTGAGTAAGGGGATGAGAGTCTGGATCACTGGGGTTTGTTTAGTCTATTTTTAAATGTGTTGAGCGAGGGGATTTCACCATCTTTCTGAGGGAGACTCCTCCTGAGCCTAGCAGATGTCAACAGCAGGATATCTTTTGCATGATATTGGGTGTGAACTTTCTCTTCACCTTGTCCATTCCTCTCCACTATGTTCTTTTTCACTTGACTGTACCTCTACCAATATTCACACTCTTCAGTATTTCTGTTTATTCCTCCGGAGCCATTGCTCACTCTCATAAACCGTAGCCCTTTCATTCTACCTTTGGTGTCACTCCATCTGCCTCCTTTCTGCTTTGGGAACGCACCCTTTTCACCCTTTTCTGCCTCCCTCCGGTTTGCCAGTTCAGTTCAAATCTGCTGTGTGTGGCTGACAGACAGAACTGTCAGCCTTGCTCAGAGCTCAGAGCTCTGTGCCATCAATTTAATATTGCAATGCAGGCATAATGCACTTGGATTGTTCAATTCCAGCTCATGAACCAAAGTCTTGCTCTCCAAAGGGCTGGAAATTAAGTCTGCACAGTGTGCCTAAGCTTTGCAATGCCATTCACTGCAGCAGATCTGTGACATGGAACAGAGCCTTGGAAAAGAAAATAAAAAGCAAGGTCATATTGCTTAAAATTCTGAATTTTCCAATATGTACCTGGAATTATGCAAATATCTGTGGTTTCCCAGGTTGGAAGAGTAGCATGGCTCTGCATGTCTGGTCCCCAGTCGTAATATCTGTCATAATTATATTGGAGAAGAAATTGCATGCTCATTAGAAAAAGTGCATCGGTGCACAAAACTTGTGTCTGGTGGGCCCAGAGCATCTGAGCTGCATGTGGGAGGAATGTTTGGGTTTCACACATGTGTCAAGGAGGGATTTTTCAAAGTGAGTGGGAAATTAAAGGCAGCTCATCAGACTTTCCCACAAGTTATTTTACAATCCACTCTCTTTATTCAAATTCGTTCTGCAGAACACTTACAGGAAAAGGAAGAGAAAAAGAGAAGGAAAAAAAAAAGAAATGGATTTATTGCTAATAGTCATAAAGGGAAACTGTAAATCTACTGGGGCCATGCAGTGAGTCTAATAGTGAGTAAGAACACATGTAATCAATATGAATGTATTCATTTTTATTTTCTCTCAGCCACAATCAATATGCATAGTATCTCACTGTTGAATAGGAAGGCACAGCTTTTGCCCCAGTGAGTTTACAATAATTCAGCAAAACTCCTGCTGAGTTTTGATTGAATAATAAGTTTGGCTCTAGCTAGACAAAAAGCACAGGCAGGCAATATGCTGACAGGGAGCAAAACTGGGAGCCAGTAATTCTAGAAAAGAGCCGGGTGCAGGAAGGCAAGGGAAGAACAGAGCACGAAGGGGTGACTTTGAGGAAGAAAGACAAAACTGCTGCAGCTCTTTCTCTGGGTGGTGGAAAAGATTGCAGAGCAGAAGGAAGCTGTCCCCAACCTTTGGTGCAGCATGAAAAAGAGATTCAAAGGTGATCTTCACAGCACTGCAGGAAGGAGTTGCCAACACACAAGGAGCTGACCTCCGCAGAGCTTCAACCTTTATGTGACTCCTCCAAATACTCATTTACAGTGTCATTCTTAATTGTCTTCATAGCCCATCCATGGTTACATGCACCCAAAGGGCATAAAACAGCACTGGTGGAGTTGCCAACAGCAGAGAAGGAGGACACGCGGGCCCTGGGGAAATCTGGAAGTGCACTGGCTCCCGCTATCAACACCCTGGGCAAATGTCTTTGTAAAGAGCAGGCACGGACAGTGCAGAGGAAGCCTCCACTCCACTCCCCGCCACTAACACTGCTGAGCAAGCAGCCTGTTGCGTTCTCCGCTGACTACAATTTGCAAACAGCCTTAAAGCATTGCAGAGAACAGCATGGGGATTTTTTTTTAATGACGGTAACAAAGGCTTGGCTGTGTAATACCTGTAATGTAATCACTGAAGATTCAAAGAGTACACAAGGTGTCACGCAGAAACAAAGAAAGAGGTCATCATGACCAGAGCAGGGAATGAAATCAGAGAGAAACATTCATATTCATTGCAACCTTCTGCACTATCATGTCTGGACATTGAACCTATCTGGGGCACTAATAAAAACCCAAACAAATAAATATAACTCTTTCATGTGCTCTTGAACTTACCTGCCAGAGCAGTGGCTCTGTCCCTCAATCCCCCCAGGCAGGCAGCCTGAAAACCATTCAAAGAGCAGTTAGGTGTCTTTCACTGAAATTCAGGAGCGCTGGCCACTTAGCTACTCCTTGAAGACACACACAGAAGCACGCACTGCTTTGTGTCAGACAGTATGTTTCTCAATGGCTTCTCTCTTTTCCTGGGGAGAAGTTCCAGAAAAATCCTCCTGGATGAGCTGTCCACGACTAATCACCATACACTGCTTACCTATTCACTTCCCAGGCTGGTAATATTCTAGTTATTACGCTGTGTTCTGTCATGCCTTCAGTTTGTTAGCCTCCTAATGAAAAGACCTAATTCCTTCCCTGACTGGTTGGGAGGCTTGGCTAATGGTGCTGTGTAAATGAAGAAGACAGTTATTACTATGATTATGAGTGTTACATTAGTAATAACAAGGAACTGTGGTCAGGTGTGTCAGATATACAGGAAATGAGAGAAAATGCCTACTTAAAATGAAGGTTGAAGAAACAACTGCTTTTCATGAACTGAGGAGAGACATTTGCATGTGAAAAAGAAAATGATGAGCTCGGCAAAAAAATTCCTACTAACATTAACTCTAATTTAAAAACGATTTCATTTTGCCATGCATTTAGCCCAGGGAACACTGGCTTCCTGCAAGCACGCAGGCGAGCTTGTGAACTGTTCACGGGAATACCCGCAGGAGGGGAAGGTTGAGCTCATGTATTTGGTGATTCATATCCAGTGAGAACTACACTACCCTGAGTCAGTGGAGGATTCAAGGGGAGAGCTCCTCTCCTATGCCAGAGAGGCCAATGATTAAGGAAGCAAGTAAAAGAATAGACAAGTTAAGGATGGTCTTTTCCTACTGCATCTTCACAGCTTTTGGCAGTCAGTAGGCTTTAGTCTCCCTGAAAAGGCCCAGATGGCACCTGGACACAATAGTGTTGACAACCCCATCAAAGGATCTGTCTCACCTTGTTTGCTCTTGAGCTATGGCGTACCAGTGCACCTGGGCCAGATGCAAACATACTTCAGACAGCAAAGTATGGGGGAAAAGAGTGGTGTAAATCCCACCTGTAGTCCTGAGTACAATTCTCCAAGGCAGAGATACCAGCTCAGATGTCAGGTGGAGTTAGGTCCTGTTCAACTGGACAAGGAGAGCTCTAGATGATAGTGATCTGGTTATCTCCTCACAAGTGATGTGCAGGCCACAAGTATTTAAAACATGACACAGCAAATACTTTCAAATAGTGATCTGCTCACAGCAGCTTGCTTTCAAAGTAAGAAGCAATATTTTTCTCCAGGGATTGATTCCTTGCAGCTCATGCACCAAGCCCTAAGCCAAAAAAGCCCACTTGTGCCATGGAAAACCTCTTACTGACTGCACAGGGCTCTCTGTAAAGTCCTTTCCAAACAGCAAGCTAATGAAATCGGTGCATATCAAAGACCAATCCAGACATTACCCTATTCCGTCAAATGCCCAACACACCAACAAGATGTGAGTCAGAGAAGTGCTGCTGTGTCCCACTTAAACATGGATGGAGAAACCAAACACAACAGCAAACGTCAAATCGACCATCTATTGCATTGGTCTGTTTATTCTTTTCCATCCTGACATTCATCCAAAACTCTCATCACAATCCATCTATGCCCTAAACACTGTCTGGCATATTTTTCCAGAGAAAACCAGGAAGCTCTTTAATCTCCTTTAGAAGATACAAATCTGCAGCTCAACATAAACTTCAAGAAAACATATTTGATTTCCTGTACTGGAAGGTAATTTTTGCAAAACTAACAGCAGAGTAGTTGATACATCTCCAGGATTCTTGTTTCCTGGGACACCTCGGATATCTGAGCATGGAAGTAGCTCTGCTTCATGTCATCTGCAAAGCCTTGCAGAAAAAAATTAGGGGACGTGGAGGAATGGGAAGATAAATTTTACAAGGAGTAGCAAAAAAAGTAGAGGAATTATTTCAATTAAACAGACCAATTAAAAAATAATTAAATGGATGCAGTTTCTTCTTATTTTTACAGCTGGCTAAAGATTTAATAGTAGCAATTCAGTGCTTGTACAATGGCATCTGCACAAACTGCTGTAGTTCCCTTGTGTAAAACATACTGGATACAGCAGCGAATTTGCTTGAACTTGCTTTTCACGGGCAGCATGGTCTAACAAAGGAATGGTTAATGATTTCTGCTAAATAATAGAAAACTTCAGACACATGGCAGTGTAGGATGCTCCTTACTCTCCCTTTGTCTAGGTGCACATCTTAAACCTTGTACAATCTAATTTGGGGGGAGGGTTTGGGGAGTGTAAGGGAGAGGCGGTAAAGAGAAATCTTCGTTCACTTTGCCTGCCTGTGGAGTAGACCACAAGGATTATCTTTTTATTTACGTTTACTCTTCTCTGAGTATTTGTATTTAAAAAGCCTAATATGCCCTATCAAAAAGGATTATGTGTAATTAGCTTGATGCTCATGTCCTTGAAATTGATGCTGGGAGGCATACCAGTGTATTCAATTTAGAAGTTGGTATATAGGGCAGCACCCAATAATAGTCCCTGAAAAACGATACAGTTGTATATTATACAATTTCTCTGTTGCCCCTCTTTATTTTTTTTTTCTTTGTGTAGAAAAAAGGTAGAACATTTCTGTACTTGATTAAGAATGGTTAGTGGAGATTTATTGGCAAGGCTTGCACTGTGTTTTTGGTATTAACCTCTTAGATCACAGCAAGTGGCTTTTGAAGTTGGCTGGGGGCTGGAGGAAAGCTCTTCGTCAAGGGACGTACCACTCCTGCCTCCTTCCAAGGGGAGGCTGAGAGCAGAGGGGGGAGTGGGAAGGTCACTCTATTCTGCCTGCCACATCATGCAATAAATATTAACTGGAGATGATTACTGAATGCAAAGAAATAAATAACAAAGGGCTCTTACAAGCCTTATGGCTTGTATGTATCTTGTTAGATGATTAAAGAAAAGCAGGGTTAGGAAAGAATGACTCTGCCAGATGAAATCTCATATGTTTTATTCCTAGCTGGGTTGCAAAGAAAGTGAAATGATTTAGAGCTTTATATGCCCCCACTTCTCCCTCCCCTTCTGATTACTCCTGACTCTTTCCAGCACCCCAGTAGCCCTGTTCCTGGAACCACGCTGCCAGGTCCCCCACCAGTAGCAACGGCTTTTTCTCCCTGCTGGTTAGCGCACACAGAGCATCAGCACTTTCCCGGTGGGAGTGTGCAGCGGTGCCACTTCTGCCAGGAGACGACAGCAGAGCAAGTCCTCTCAGTCCCACCAGCCAGGTGAAGGGGACTTGCACACTCTGCCCCACAGGGCAAAACCTGGCTGCTGCAGCTGGACCTGAAAGAGAAAATGAAGCCTGTGGAGTTTCAATTTCCCTGATTAAATTTCCCTATTAAAAGAAAAAGAGAAATGTGTCCAGTGAAAGAGGTTGGAATCAGACCATGGACTTCATCCCAGAGCACAGTCTTTCCAGGCAAAGAGCAAATAGATCTGCAGCTTTATTTCTACCATTATTAGGACAAGGGCAAATTGACAAAATCTGCATCTTAGTGCAGTTTCAGGTAACAAATGTGCCACAACATGCAGAAAGAAGATGTTTAATTGACAACTCTTCTAATTGTATTACTTTAAATGCTGGAACAAATAACCAAAGAAACTATTTGTAAGCACCTAGAAGACAACGAGGAGATAAGTTACAGCCAGCATATATTTGTCAAGAACAAATTGTGTCACACTAATGTAATTTCCTTCCTCCACAGGATAACAGACCTTGCGGACATGGAAGAAGCAGTAAATGTTATATATCTTGAGCCTAGTAAGTTTTCTGACACTGTCTCGTATAACGTTCTGATAAATAAGAGAAGAAAATGTGGATGAGGGGAAACCCATTAGAGAGTGCAAACCTGGTTAGAAAACCATATTGAAGAGAATAATTATCAATGGTTCACTGTCAAAAGCTGCATCAAGTAGATTCCACAGAGGTCTCTCTTGGTCTGATACTATTCATTGCTAATGAACTGAATGATAGAAGAGATTGCGGTGTGATTAAATCACACGTTGCCCGTTACTGGGAAAGGTTCCACATCTGCTGCAGGAAAGGACTAGTGTTACAGGGGATCTTGACCATTTTGAAAACGGATCAAAAAGTAGGATGCAAGTCAAGCAAAGTGACTGCTATATTATACAATGACCCAGCAGTAGTGTGCTGCTTAAATTAAAAGTTAACAATAATTGACTTGGTACTACAGCTTTGCAGGTAAGGATCTATGTGTTACATTTGGTCAGAAGATGAACACAAAAACTTAAGAAGAAGAATTGTTTTTTTCCATTGCTCAACACTTGTAAGACCTCAGGACATTGCATCCAGACTAGGTTTTGGCCACCTAACTTTAAGGAACATGTAGATCAACGAGGTCCAAGGGAGAGCAACAATCAAAAACCTGGGAATCTAGGAGAAAGAGCTGGGCTTGCATAGTCCAGAGAGAAAAAGACTGATGCAAAACACAGCAGTGATCTTTGAATCTGTAAGTGATGGTTGTAAAGAGAAAGCAGACAGTTTCTTCTTTGTGACCGTGGTGAATAGGACAAGAAACAAACGGTTTAAAATTTAGGAAGAGAGTTTAAGGTCAGGCATTAGGGAAAAATTTCCAGTGTTATAGACAGTTGAACAATAGAATAGACTCCTTAGGGGTGCTGTGGAGTCTCCATCACTTAGAGAAGATCCATGTACAACTTGATGTTGTCCTGGAGTGGGGAATGGACTAGATGACCTCTAGAGACTCCTTTCCAATCCACTTTTCTATAGTCCTATGAATTCTATGAATACCACAATCTAGCTATGTTTAATAAATTAAACTGTAAGGGAGAAAAATAATCCCCTAGACCCAGAGCTAGGTCTGAGAACACTAAACATGTTGTAGTAACAGGCCGTAAATTTGGTTCCATTCCCTAAGGAGATTTTATTGCCACAAAGACTAACATACCAGAAGTCTCCTCTAATAGTTAAGTAACTCCAACATGCTGGCAGATTCTTTGATTCATATTCTGGAAGAAGTAGTTTATAGAAACAAATTGGTTGCATCAGAAATACAGGTTAGGTCAATCTTCTGAGCTCTATATGTCTCCAAACTGTCTCTTTGTAAATCCTTATATGTCGTGAATAGCAAAAACACAACTCCAGACCATTATTAAGGGGCACTTTTAATTATTTTCATCCTATTCTTATACTCACTGCTTCTCACTATAACATTCAAATACCCTACTAACAGAATGAAGACAAAGACAATGAAGACAGGATGCAGTATGGCCTCATCAGCTAATCAGAAAACAACACAAAACTGTGCTGTTCTTCAGTGTCAGACATTCATATTTCATGTAAAGCAGAAAGCATTTCACCTATAAGTTGATGGAAGGGACCCTGAGGGGTTTCCTTTCGATACCATGAGTACAACAGAGAGAAAAAAGAAACTTTCTAATTAAAATCTTCCTAAGAAAGTGTGGTTTCACAGAAAGGAATAATTATTGCTGTAAAATGTCATACCAGTAAAGCAATCCAAGTTATCAACCAGGGTTTTAATTTTCTTTTTGCCTCACCAAGCAGATTCCATAATGCATTTTCATTTAAATGCCTAGGTTTTATTCTTTTTCACTTGGGTTCACTATGGTGTTATATGGGAATGAGGTCTCTTGCTCATTTTGATGAGTAAAACCTGGTGGAGGGAAACAAAAGCCACCAACTACGTTCTGTCTGGAGTGAAACTGAACAATTCGCTCAATGAGTTTGAGCTTCAGAGAAAATAAGGTCAGAATGAACCGCCCTTGTAAAAGCCTGTCCCCCAGCAGTTCACGGGGTTCACACAAGCTACATTTGTTCAAAGCAGTCCCAAGAGGACAATACAAGCCCTGTTTTACTACCACAGGATATAAGGTGGTATCAAATAATGAATCCAAGTATTTCCCTTCTGAACTCAGCCCAAAGCACTCTTAAAGTTTTCTAATATAAAATAATATACCATGAAGTGGAAATCTTTCCGATATTTTGTCATTTTAAGCTGTGGTAATATATTTTCCCTTGGAAAATATAACGCTGCACTCATTGTGTGCTTTTTTTGTTTTCTGTTTAATCTGTGATGCATATCTGAATGGAATTTTTGCCTGTAATTCTATAAAATTTGCTCTGAACCACTGCTTATGCTCTACTGATCACAACTCTGTTTTAAGGATTGGCTCTTATTTTTCAGTCTTCTCTTCACTGCCCTTTTGCTGTATTAGAATATGAGGAGTAAGGAGGAAACAAATTTTGCACATTTAACACTTTATTTCCCCTGGACTTCTGTCTAGGACTACGGGGATCTTGCTACCTCACATGAGCAAACCAGGAAATCATACTGCTGGAATGACAAACTTAGTAAATCTGATAGACACACACGTGCACATTGACTGATATTTTTGCTCTCCAACGTTTTTTAGAGTTATCTACTGTGTTTCAGCTGTGACAGTTATGGCTAATGTTATAAAAGAAGGAGGCTAGATGCTCAGCTGGTGCACATCTACTTAACTGTGAAATCCTGAGTTATGGTTTACATCCCTGTATATCAGGCCAGATTTAATCACGGCTCTAGACCATAACCTCTGGCCATTGCCCTCCAATGGTCACTGGTTCTAATGAGTGTCTAAAAATGACGTTGATTGAAGAAGCCCCACGTCATCTAATTCAGCTTCTGCGGGAAATGGCTTGATTTGTTTTCAATCCAAATGAAGTGTAAAATCAGTTCTGAATGTAATTTTAAACCGAAAAGTACGACAACTACGCCAAGGCTAAATTGGACCCTGCACTTACAATCACTTAGCAGCTTCCCAGGTGCTAAAGTATAGTATTTCATTAGCTGCCAAGAAGATGGTGTTCCTTGAGCAAGCTTACACAGTCTGTTGAAGCTGCCTCAATTGGGACACTTTAAAAGCTCAGAAATCATAGGGAAAGTCCATGCTTCGTTCGTGGTTAAACAAGGTAAACCTTTAATCATGACAGGTAGAGATGTGACATTCAAAGGATGCCACAGAAGCAGCGATTGGACTTCTAGCTCCTCTGTGTCTAACCACAGAGCCACTGCGTAGGCTGCAGTCCTCGTAAGCTACAGCACAAGTGAAGAATGACTGACCGCTAACAGGAAAGAAAGAGAATGAGGTAAGGATAGACGGGGAAAGCAATCTCAGAAAGAGGTGCAAGCTTCAAGCAGGTCATTCAGTGGTCTGCGTTAATGCCTGGCTCCTCTGTACATGGGACGAGAGCAAACCAGATGTCTGAAGTACCCTGCCAGAAGTAAACTAAGAATGTCTGAAGTCCCTCTGCCTTTGAAATAAACATGACTTCAAACATGAATACATAAAACAGAGCACAGCTATTTATCAGAAATCAAATGTAAATGAAACAGAATGAGCTTCCATGAAATAGCAAGAAAACAAAGAGGACAAAGCAAACAAACAGGAATGTAAAGAAAGCACAGTCAGCATTTGTAATCTGGTTGCTAACCATGCTTTGTAATTCTGCATGCCCTTTATTTGCTGGCCTCAGAGTCTGCAAACATTAAGGATTTGTCTACAGAGAGGCTGTGGTAGTAGGTGATTTATTTATTCTGCTGCCACTTTTGTCTCTGGTTACCCTTCTGCCATGTCAAGTCTATTTACACTCTTTGTGGACGTAGTGTGTGTGTATCTATGTGGAACCAAACAAGGACTGTCCCAGCATGCCCATTCATAAGCAAACGTGCTCTACTGTGCAACGCACACAAGGTGCCTCCACACCCAGCACTGGCACACAGTGCAAACCCCGCAGACCAAGTGATGACAAATCCCAGTTACCGATCATCACCAGCACCAACTCCTGCTTCACCCAGGTTTTCCTCCAGACCATTCTTCATGAGTGGCCATCAAGCAGTGTGGGGAACCTGGGAAGATCTGCCCAAAACCATCCCACTGGGAGCTACCAAGTTCTGCAAATCTGTAACTCCTGTGTTTGGGTCTTCTGAAAAGTCTGGGCACTGTGCCTGATAATGTGGCTCTGATATGGTTGGGATATGTACCTGGGGAGCTCTCCTAGCCTCTACTTCCCCATTTGTAAAGAGAGGCCACATTTATTACCTCCTGAGCATTAGGAGCTACTGTGAGGATCACTTGTACACAACAGTGATCTAGAAAAGAACATTTCTAAGTGATACCAAAAGGGAATGCCTTCTTTTATTTGTGTTGGCATTTTTTTTCTCTCCTTTTGTGACGAGTTTAGTGCCTGTGAGAAGCGCTTGGAAATCCTGTTTTCTTAAAAAGCAGCTTGAGGAAATAAAGTATCGCTGTCATGGAACAGTCAATTCCAACACGTTGCAAAAGCCTCGTCACTTTACATTACACACCCTGATGAGATACAGGTTGAGAGATCTCTATCTAAATGGTTTCACGGGCAGCAAGAGGGTCACACATGAAAGTAGCCTGTCTCCCTGCAAGGCGGCAGGTTGTGCCAGGAGATAATCAGGATTTTCTTCCTAAAACAGTTAGTGGATCTCTCTGGTTAACAGCCCATCACACGCAGGAAAAGCCAGGGACACATTTTTCGGATTTGACTATTGTGAGAGCTCAGAGAAAAATGTGGGCACTAGCAGACTGGGTGCATGGGAACCTATACTTCAATGTTTCCGTTCTGCCACTACCTTTATATTTGTGCTTTCTCTCCAAAGCTGATGGATTCATTATGCTGCACCACCTGCTTTAGGCATTCTGCAGCTGCCACAGCAGAAAATAGACAGATATTACATTGTCACTGAACTAACTGAGCTATCGCTTACTGCTTCCTTCCTACAAAGGGGAAGACGATAGACCTGTTTCCCCCAGCACATTTTTTACATAGAGATGGTGCTTTGTTAATAAGCCAAGCCCAGTATTTTAACAACTGCAAGGTGAAGGGTTGAAGCAGTAATATGCCTTAAGGTCATGTGGCACACAGTCATATTTTAATTACCACTGCCTGAGGCTATCTCCACAGGTATGTTTCCTTCCTGCATAAAACATGAACCTGGGAGTGATTTCAAAACACGCTGTCAAATAGTCTGTGACTCCAACAGGATGTACACAGTATCAGACTTTAATCCAAGGGCAAATTTTATTTCAGTATTTTATCTTGTAGGCTCAGAGGGGCGAGAGAAAGAAACACTTTTCTGTTGGTAAACTAATAATGTCTAGCAACGCAAGGTGTATCATATGTTCTAGAGATCTTTCATTTCCTTAATAAATACCCAAGCATAGCAAGCTCTCAACACCAATATTCTTTCAATAAAAGGTAACCTTATATGGTCACTACATGATACATGATTTATAAGATGTCATGTTAAAGTAAACTCAAACTCACCAAACACACTGAAGGAAGGAAATGGTTGTCTGGCTCCATATGGTGTTTTCGTGTTTCTATTAAAACCAGACTATTCAAACACTGTGGATACCAGCACAGGGTTTAGCTCTAAAGGAAGGATAAAGAGAATCTTATCGATACCATCTGTATCAATAGCATAAAAATTGCTGGCAACGCATGAATGTTGTTAAAACACTTAGGGTCATCTTACTGTTGGGGATTAAAAAGACGTTGCTCCTGCAGACTGGTTTGCTCAAAGAGCTATCATGAAAGTGGATCATTGAAACCCTTTGCTAGCCAAATATCATGCAATAAGGAATAGGGATAGTTGAACTCTAAAGACCAACTCCTGTGAGACAACCTCCTTTAAAGCAGGATATGGTACTGCAGAAGTTGAAACCTAATCTTCACTATCATATTTGACACTTAAATCCAAGGTCCAGATTTTTGTGAAGTCATGCTATTCTGACTAGAGATATTATATTGCTTTCGCAAACGTCTTCAATCTACAAATTTATCGCACACCTTAAATAAATAAAAAGTTGCTTATTTATTATGGATGACGATAAAAAAAAAATCTAGGGCATTGAAATAATTTTTCCCTGTCTGTTCCCTCTGTTCTCACTCCCTGGCAGATCCTATGAGGCATGCTCCTACAACAGGCTACTTCAGGGATTCCCAAGCTCAGCCCCTGCCAGGCTCCACCCAGACATCAGCAGAAGAAACCTGATGTAAACAAAAGGTGGCTGAATTACATTTTTCCTTCCCTATAGGGGGCAACCCTTCATCACTTCAGTGAACGAGGGGCCACCACATGTCTCAGTTCAGGCCCAGGAACATGCTGCATCACAGCAGCATAATGAAATCGAAGAGGGGAACAGATTTCAACTCACGTCACAGCAGGTCAGTGCATTTGCTCGGTAGTGTGCTGCACAAAGCTCACATAGTTGCTTTTTAAGTTATTTTTAAACCCGCTGCCAAACCATGCTGTTGTAAAGCCCAGCTGAGCCGAGAACCTGCAATAAACTCATTGAAGGACAAGATCCCCTAGATTGTGTAGGGGAGGACTCATCCCACATATTTTCAAGGTGCCCTTTCACCGCACCTTAAGTTATACTAGTGCTTTCAAGCATTCCACTTTGCTTGGAGATTAATGTATTTATCATGTACTATTGACTCTACAAGAGTTTTGGTTCATTCAATTCAATGGTTAGACAGTGGTCATTAGCCTTATGCATCTACCACTACTTCTACTTTATTAACACAAGTACCTTCAAGAACTGCTAATGAGAATGGCAAAGACCCAGAAAATGCTCTCAGTTCTTTGAACCTCACTCACATCATACTGCAAGGCTAATAGTGTCACTACTCCATTAAAATTTTTAAGTATTACAACCTCTAGAGCCAGCAGTACTTAATGGCTTAAACACCTCCCCCTTTTTCTTCCTACATTAAACACTATAGCATGCAGCAGCTTTTCTTTCAGCAGCAAACACCATCCACGGTTCTTGTATGTGATGGTCCAAATGGTTTCCTTTTAACTTTCCACGTACAGGGGACATTCCTTGCTCAGTCAGGACTACCAGTGGACCCCAGAGGGCAAAATATCATCTTTCTCACTGCCCTCTACAGAACAGACGCAGGGGAGCTGAGTATGGATCAATATATGGGGACCTGAGGAACATCTTACCAGCTGCAGCAGGCACAACTTTCCCAGCTGCTTTCTTATCAGGTCAAGGGACTTTCATCCAGCTTTTTGGTTCCTCCACCTTCCTGTGGCTCTTCAGAGCTTCAGAAAGATAGGCTGAAGTTGGAAGAGAGTCAGAGAAGTATCTTAAGCTTCCTCAACTTTGATAGCACAGTATCCAAAGTGAGGCAGCTGACCCCAACAGGGTGATTCAAGGGGGTGGAGAACAGTACATTAAACGTATCATAAAGCCAACGAGGAGAGCTTGAACTCTCCTCAGCATGATTCACAGTGTGTGGGGGAAATCAGAAGGATGAGGAACAGAGGCAGGTGCTAAGCTGGAGCTGCCTGGTGCCAGGCAATAGGAAATGCTGAGCACAGGGCATATCTGAATTCCTGCTGTTTTTCAGGAGCATTGCTATCCCTGTCCATGGGATTAGGGTACTTACCTGCGAACTAGGACACCAAACATTCAGACTCCTCAGAAGACCACACTTGACCACAGACTCTAGAAAAAATCTTCCTGTTGCAGGCGGGCCATCAAGCACAGTGTAGGACTCCTGGGCTAAAACAGCACAAGCAAGAGGGCACTGGGCTGTAATTTGGGGGTTACAGGTTGGAAGCTCTGATCTTTACCACCATGCTGGATTTTATCACAGAGAGAAGATCCAGGCTTCTTCCTGCCAGAGCAGTATCCTAACCATCTCCCTTTCAGGCTGCCCAATAATAGCTGTTCCTACATCATGGCAATGCTCCCTGCTGCCCTTGTGCTGGAGCTGAAGCTGTTGGCTTGCTTAGATCTTAGCCTTCATCAGTTAAAGGCTGAAGAATAGGAGGTCCTATTTCTTGCATCATTCCTCTGGTACAGTGCCAAGCAGACAGATCTAATCCACAGAGCAAGGCAACAGCATGATACCCAGAGGCCTTCAGGCTCATCTGAGAGGAGGAAGAGGCTTGCTTGCGTCATGCTCATGCTGTGGGTGTTAGAGGAGCACAGGGGCTTGGGGGTGACTCCAGCATGTGCAGTAGAGGCAGAGCGAGAAAGGGAGAAATCTGCAAGGAGACCCTTTCTGCAAGAAGAAACCTGAGAAAGCTAAGGAACCAGGAAACTCTTTTTCTGCTCTTTCTCTTCAGCATGATGCTCCGTCAGCCCAACAGCCAACACCTGCTCTGGCCTCACGCAAGTGATGGAAATTTGCCACTAGTGAAGATGGGGCCCTGAGTTTTCCTGACAGTGTTTTTGTGAAAGGAGGTACCAGGAATGAGGGCACGCACTGCCCTGTTAACATCGAAATCTCTACAGCTGGGTGAACCCAGGCCTGCCTCAATTGCCAGAATGGTTTCTGAGCTCATTATTCTGTGGCCTGACTAACAGGGATGGTCATTTTAGGTGGGCATTTGTTTTTCAGGCTCATTGCTACGATTTGTTGCTGCTTTGGAGTGGTTTTGTCTATAAGCTGTTTGTGCAAGCATACGTGGGGCAGGGGGTAGCTCTTTTAAAACAAGTGGCATAAGTGAGACGACAAAAATTTGTACCAGCTGCTGACATGGTCCTCTTTATCGTTTGTTCCTGACAGGACCTGAGTGTGCTGTGAGCTACACTTGCAACTGCGCTCACCCACCCAGGATTTAGTTACACTAATACATTTCAGCACAAATGAATATGTTCATCTGAACTTCAGGCCAATTTCATTGCAGTGACACAGAAATAAAGTGACAGAAGCATCTGTCAGCAGTCTCAAGCACAGGGCAACAGTATGCACAAGCATTTGAAAGAGTTTTAAAGAACAGTATTCTTCCTTAGCTTATTATCTTGCTGTTTACTATGTTGGAACCAAGATTAAAATGCTTTAGTGTTTACTGAAGCAGCATATATGGTATCTAACAGCATGTTATTTTGTGCACACTGTTTAACATTCTTTATTGCTCCAACTCATAAGGTTTATTTGAAATCAGTGGAGGAATTCATCCCATCCACCATTTACTCAGCTATTATCAGCTACTGCAAAAGTGCCGTGTGGAGAATAAACACCAGTTATTTATGAGCTTTCGCAAGCATGCAAACTCCTGATAGAAAATTACATTTTTAAGATCCATTATTATTTATGGCATGTGTGTGTCACTGTATGCAGTTGCATTCTGTATATAGGTTGCTCCAGAGGTAACTCTGAGAAGAACCGTAGCTACATGGTTTTACGTGGCATTTCAATTGTGTTATGCTTGATTCCAGCCTCCTTATTCTCTCCCTCCCTCTTCCCCACCCAAGCAAAAGTTCTTCTTTTGCTGGTAGTTGCAATGAACAGAGAGCTGATGGAGGATTAAACTCTACCTAATGTTTTGATCAAATCTTAGCCTAGTCAACGGGAAGCCTTCCTGTCAGAGGGGAAGACTGATCATGGAATACTTCCCCCAAACACTAAGAAATTGCCACCACGGAAGATCAATAAAATGTTAGGTGGACATGGGTCAGGAATAATTCAGATCCCATTTACACAGATGTGATCAGAGAAAGGAGAGGTTCCCGCTCAGTGGAACATGAGGCGCTTCACATGAGGACATCTTTTCGCTCAATCTGAGCCATGGACCAATGCTCACCTACAGGCAATTCCTGACTCTCAGCTCAGTGAAGGAAACTCTTCTAAACTCTCCAGCTAAATATAGGAGAGTGTTGTATGTTTTTCCAATATTTCCACTTATTCCACCTGGCTTTTTAAGTTTGGTGCATTAATACAGTTTACGTTCTCCTCTTCCACCTTTGTGAAATTTTTCCTGGTCTTGCTACCCAGCTAGAGACAAGGGTGTATATAATAGCTAGTGATTGCTTCAGATGAGCAATTAGTGTGGAAATGTTTAGCGCAGCTTCATGTTTCATCTTCCCAGAACCTCCGTGACATCTCGTCTGGAATACATGGTTTGTATCACGTCTCTGTATATGTACTCCCATGTTTGATTATGTGAGCTCTCAGAGGAAACGAATGCCAAGAGCTATGTACCTTTGCTAACTAGCATTCTTATGCTGGTTTTGCATAATCAAGCAGTACCTTTCATCCAATAATATATTTAAAATATCTTTTAGACAAAGCCCAATTTGATGAGGCTGACTCTGCAGCAGCAGGGAGCATGCATGGTACATTGGGCTTCAGAGTAATGGTTTAGGTCTCTCTACAGCATGTAGCACACATAAGCTTTGAAGCATAAAAATCATAAATGATTAACCTACTTGATTTCACATAAATGATAGAAATATGCTCTTCATGGTTTATTTTATTGTCTAAAAACAAAGGCATTATGCCATCTTGTGATGGGGTCTTTTTATGGTCTTCAGCAATGCTAGTCCATTTTGTTTTAATTGCCAATTTTTCACTGTATTAATTGCTAATTATTATATATTTGTATACGTGACACTTCAATTATCATCATGTGATCATAACTGTTGGGATTGAATATTGTCTCGTCTCCATGAGCTATTTCCACTACAAGCTAGGCAGCCTTAAAAACATTGCATCCAAACATTTTTCTTTTTTTGTATTAAAAAGATTTTTCAAATAAGAAAGAAACTTATTAAAACATCCAGCTGGCAACAAAACATGAAAGGCCTTTGTAAGAAAAACTAAATTGGCATTTGTTAACTTTTCAATAAAGCAACGTTTCAAGTCAAAATTTGGGGGAAGAGATGATACTAAAAAAAAAAAAAGTTAACGCACACCAATATAAACATTTCCAACAGCAATTTAAAAAACCCAAACAACACTTCCTAAGAACTTCTCTAAGACCTACAAGTATCTTAAAAATAAAACAGTGCATATTTTCATATTTACCTATTTCAAAAGTGCTCCAGAAGCCTTCTTTGGATTTTCAGATAATGTTTGAAAAGAGGAACAGTCTTACGGATTGTTATTTTCCACAGGAGCTACCAGCTGCTTGCTACCTTTTTTTAGTAGATAACCCTTCAGGACAGTGTATCCCTGACTGGTTAAAATTAGCAAAGTCAGCCAACTTGCAAGACATGTCAGAAGGACACTTCAGGTTGGGCTCATGTAAGAAACAGAGAATTTCGGGGGGTTTGTGACTTGGCTACTTCGTCCTCACAGTGTAATGAAACTATTTTCAGAGAACAATGAAATTCCTGAGGAATTTTTGAAGCTTTACTTCAGATGATCTTAATCCCAATTGCAAATTGGCTACAGTGACTGCAGGAATGATGAAGCTAAACTGACTATTTAAGCTCTAGTTTTAAACACCCTATGTATGGTTCATTAGCTCATCTCCTTGCCAGGTCAGAAAACAGGTGAAACCTGCTTGAAGACAGCTGAGGCAACCAGGAGGCTCTGGAGACAACCCAAAATGTGTCCCAGTGTCACATACACATGAGCTTACCCAGAGAAATTACAGCAGTGTCACCTACAAAACACGTTCAGTCATATATTGGTATACTGGAGCCTCATCTGGAGGCATGATCTAAAATATGCATCTCTCCTGCAAACTAAGAGGCAAAGATAAATTCCCTCACTTTGTTTGAAATGCTGTTGTTCTTGACCTCTGGGATATAGAAAGATTTATATAAATAGAATATCTATTTCTGCTTGCTTTCCTGTCCTGGAGAAATATGTATAAAGAAGAGATCAAAGATCCTGTACAAACATTCAACATAAAGCTGACAGCCTGCAAAAGCAGAGCTTCTTCCTCAGTGTCTCGGAGAACAGTGACTTAGTAAGCCCCTGGGACTTTGCAGAGCTGCTTCCTCCACTAGACGACACCCTGTGAGAGCAGCCTTTTTAAATTTCATTTTCATTTCAGTGGTGCCTTTGAAAATACAAATATGTCAGAATGATTAGGTGGTAAATGTTTTATATTAGCTGCTGCAAGATATTTCTGCTGCCTATTCGGAATCACACGGTGCTGTCTGTGGCCTGATCTTGTCGTCTTTCTGGAGGCTGCTGAATTCCCATGCAGCAGAGAAGAGGGAGGCCTTGCAAATTTTGGCTTCAGCTACCCCCTCAAAAGCCCCAACAAACTTTTTATTTGTTTGTTTGTTTTTCTGTTAAGATTCTAGCAGGCAACATGGCATTTCCTGGTTTATCTTTATTTTGTTTTGTTTGAATGTCTCATCAGTTACCTCCCGATATCCCAGCCAGCTGTGCAGATTCAACCGAGCAAATAAGGTCCGGTAGGAAGTTATTGATGGCTTTATCAGTATGAAATACTCACAATGCATCACCTGCATGCTTAGGAGTGTAATGCTGACAATAAATATGATAATAGTTGTCACACATCAGTGAGAGAAATGTTGAGCTTCCAAAGCACTGAATAAATTGCATTTCCCTTTATTTATTCAGTGCAATAGATGGCACAAAGATGGTAGAACCAACCAACCTTTTTGACATGTTTACAAGGCTTTTAAATCATGAAATGGATTATTGCAGTGCTGAAAGTGTTTGGCAAATGCATTTTATGCATAGCACATTCTGCTTGAAGAGGCAGGCTTTTTAATTTACATTTGTTAGAAGCGCCTATGACGAAGAAGGATTGTATGTCAAAGAAGCTACACCTTTGGTACCAAACACAGTAACCTGCACTGTTACATCCAAGCTGCTTCACACACAACCACGCAACTAGGCAGAGAGGAAGCACCAGAGCCAGAAGAAACATGCAGATGCCCATGAATCATTTTGCTGGCTGTAGCCTGATGTAAGCTGCATCCACAATAAGGTTCAAGCACAGCCAAGCTCTCTCTCTTGAGTGGGTTCACAAACACAACTGCTGGTGAGTTTGGATCCATAGATCTTAATTAACAGACCTTCTTTATTGGTCCTTCCCCATTTCAGGAGTTTGGGGTTAATAGAACAAATCTATATCCATTTGAGCCTGGTGTAACAAAGAGCTAAATACTTCCTGCAACATGTACCGGACTTGTTTCATTTCCCACTGAGTCTCACAAATAACTACTAAGAATAAAATCAGACCTCCATTACTTCATGACTGAGAACTGGCAGCAAACGTCTTGATGGACTGGGCCCATCTTACATACAGCACACATTTTATCTCACCTAACTTGAGCTGTCTAAAAGTGAAGCATCGCTAAGCAGATCATCGGTGCCCCTTGTAATGAAAGAAAACAGGTGTATGCAGGTTATTCAATCCATTTATCTCATTCACCCATCCTCCTGGATATGCTTGTCTGTCTCTTTCCACTGGCCGTGGTTAGTCTTGGACAACTAGCTCAGCCTAGAGTGGGATTCAGGCACCATGGCTGTACAGTGCTGCTAAGACTTCCCTGAGTATCAGAGCTACCCAGGACAGCCAATCCACAACACATAGCACCCTTCTGGGATGGCTGCTGCAAGGCAGGATGCCACAGGCACCGATGATAGCACCACATGTTTTTGTCTGGTCAACAGCCCCACTACGGATGTCTAAGTTTTAGACAGCCAGGTACAGATTAAGTAAGTCCCTATGCAGTATCATCTGCCCAGTACTCAGCATCTTAACCCTTACAGCACAGCAGTTGTTTAAAAGGATCCTCCTAAAAACTTACCACACCCCAATGGTGCTACTTATGCCAAAATCTGATGAGCAGTCTCCGAAGCGAACAGTTTTCCTTCAACCATTTCTTTTTTCCCTTCCATTTCTGGATCCAATAAATCAGATCTTCAGCAGCTGTAAGCCAAACCCATTTCAGCTCTGCTGGTTTAGAGCAGCTGATGGTCTGGTCAAAGGTTCTAAATCAGCATTTTAGCTTCAATTAATCTTTGCTGCCCTAAATATGGTGTTCAAACATGGGAGCAGTTAACATAAATGTGAATTGTTTGAGGAATTGAGAAGTAGAAAACAAACCTAGTAAGAAACAAAGGGTACATTGTAAGTTGTTGGAAGACTTGAGTTTTATTTGGGTTGTAGTTACAGGCTAAATAACCGTGGCATTCTGCCAACAGTAAAGCTGTGGCTTTACAGAAGTGCCTTTGTTTTACCTAGAACAAAACCCCCCAAAAATCAGAGCACCTTACAACAGGGAGAAATAATAAGTTCAATATGAAATGGAATAAAGAAGGACTGAAATCCCTAAAACTCAGTTTTTAAAATGAACCAAGAGAAATGGAATATTAGGGATCGGTCAAAAAAATAGAAAAATAGCTAGTTCTTTGTTCCCATAAACCAGAAATTAATAACATGCACATATTTAATGTTCTCCAAGTTTAGACATGGTACTGTTCCCATTGAATTAGGCATGTATACATTATTAACACACATCAAACTACATTAAAGTAACATGAATGGTTTGATTTAAAATCCACAAATGCCTGGCAGTAATGTATCTTCACATCAAGGAAAAAAGTGAGCAGAAACCCTTCCACAAGTTTCTAGTTCCGCTGAATAGTGTTACATCCTTCACATGATTTCAGGGCACACTAAAATGAATTTCTCCTCTAAATATCTGTGGGATTTTGTGTATTTGCTTGGCCTTGAGCTGTAAGGAAAGGGGAAACAATACCAGCAGAAATATTTGGGGCAATCTTAGAAACCACAGGCCATTGGCAGGATAGAGAATAACAGCTCTGAGCAGTGCCAGTGGCTGCTAAAGACCTTTCTTCCACTGACTCTTGATGCAGCAGAGCAGTGCTCATTTAAAAAAAAAATGCTGTGTGCAGTCTATGTACTCTGCTGCCTGTGCGCAGTAGGCCTTTATGCTAAATGGTCTCAACAGATTATTATTTGTGTATTGTGTATCCATTCAAGGTTGAGATTTACTGGGCTATATGAAGGCACATGGAGAAATTTTCTTCTCCCCGCCTTTTCTCCACGTATACCCCATGTTAGCACCACTTGCTACCCACTCCATTTCACAGCAGAAGAGACTGCCCTCTTCATGGCTGTACCCTATTCAACAGCGATTTGACAAATTATTCTACAGTACCCTTTTGTTTATGTTGTGGAACACACGTACATGTACACACACTCTGCTACCAGACCTCTCCTCACCATTGGCTTAGTAGCCTTTGGTACAAGTCAGATACCAGTTTGCACTGCCCTATGTGCTAGGCTGCAGACTGGGCTCCACTAACTTTCTATAGTCTATTCAGCTACTGATCCGCAATCAGAAAAACTTATTTCCATTACAGGAAAAATTTGCAGGAGGGTTGTGATAAGAACAGATTTTTTCATCTCTAAAGCAGCGTGTGACAGTGAAGTTCAAGGAACGCTGCAGAAAAATCTTTTAAAACAGAGATGTGGTGAATAACGGAATCAGAGAATTGTTTTCACCTGATTTCTGTAAGAATGGAGGCTTATTTAATTATGTCATCTGCATGTGTGTGCATGAAATTGTCTGTCTTTCCCCCACATTGAAACTACTTGATGTCTTCAAGCAAATTTGCCAAAGGGGTAGCGACCTCAAAGATACACTTCTACAGGTATGATGACCAATGGTAGCCAGGTAAAGAAAGATCCCTTTTACGCTTCCACTGAAGAAATGACAGAAATATGAACTGAACTCTTACTAAACAGTAGAGAATCAATCCTCAAAGGAAAATGGCTTTAGGTATTTTCCTACAACAAAAGATGTTTCTCTAGGTGATCATCTTGAAAAACAGCAGAGAATCCAGCATAAAGCTGCAGGAAACCACACTTTATCAAATCTTCTCAAGGAATTGCTTTTTGTCTACTCACAGAAACGTCAGAAATAAAGGTTTCCAGCAAAATATTAAATTCCTTAAACTAATTTAGAATATTGCACAAGGGAATTATTTTGCAAGTTTGCATCTACTGAAACAATAGCACACTCTCGGAAAACACAAAAAACACAATCTGCTATTCACAAACTGGTCTTTAGATTCAGTGCTGGCTTGCAGTATCCAGATGTAAAGCTTACCATAGTCCCTTCTGGTGTAAACTAGTATAACTTCAAGAAAACGGATATAACTCCACTTGTGTACATTAAGCAAGGCTTTTAGTTTGAGATATTAGTAAGAAATCCATGAAACAGTATGAGCAGAAGGTCCTTGACCTGCTGGAGCTCAGTATTAATGAATTCTTTTGATTTAAAAATTACAATTTAAAAAACCCAACAAAAAACTCCACCCTAAAAATGAAAAAAAAAATCAAAAAAATCAAATAAGAGCAACCCACATTGCTGTAAAAGTATATAGAAAATATTTTCCATTCTGCCTCTCCTAGCATCTTTGCCTAAGGGCAAAGGTGATGGCTATCCTAAACCCTAGTTTCGCCTCAACAGCTTCTTGCAGCAACAGAGAATCAACTCCTTATGCGCAGTTTCTTCAAGTTTTGATTCAACACAGATGCCTGGTTTTCCATTGTTTTAAAATCTTCTTCCCCCTTGGACATATTTTTCTTTTCCTTGCCTTCTATGGTGTATCTTGAAGAATCGTCTCCTTTTTTTTTTTTCGGTGGCTTTATCCTGTTGTTTAATTCATTGTTTTTTTCAAGGCTCATTAAACTTCCCCTTCAGCTGCCTACCCAGGCTGTATGACAAGATGGCACCGACCACCTGCGGGAGTCTGGATGCGTCTGCTGCTGCCTCAGGCAGAAAGTTGGAGAAGATGTCTTGAGGTTCCTTCCAGCTTTATGTTTCTGTCATTTCCACTGTCTTTCTTCCTTGGGCTTGATTTGTTTTATTTGGCCATAGATTACATGATTCCAAATTAAGCAAAGCTCTTGAGTATACGTCCATGTTCATCCTGTCTAGAAAAGTAGTCAGGAGTGAACTTGGATCCCACTGGAATGACTTCTTGAGAATCTCAGTAAAGCCTTTTCTCCCGGTTCCCCCTTTTCCTCCCATTCCTTCAGAGTGTCTCTCATCCTCATATCCGTTTGCATGTCAGACCTTCCAGCTGATCTTGTCACTCTCTAGTTCCTCCTTTTCCTCAGATCTCCTCTCTTCATCCTCTACATCCTGAACAGCTCCACCTACGTTCTCATTATCCACATCCTGTTGTTCCCTTACTCAGAGCCTACTGGTAAGGGAGCATTGGGGATTAATACAGCTCCAGCTGCGCAGCCTCTACCAAGCTGCCCTTCCAGCTGCTTCCCTCTTCCACTGCTCCTAACAAAAGGTTTGGTTATTGGTGCCCAAGAAGAGAAAGGAACTGCAGAAGTCCTCAACCCAAACGGAAGCAAAGACTAGGAAGGCCGGGAAAGGGGCAGTAAAAGACTGAGGACCGAAAACTGAGGACAGTGATATAGGTTCCCCTGTACAGATGCAGTGAAATAGGGAGCAGCAAACAGCTCTAGAGTTACCTCCCTCTGTCTCCAGCAATGGGTGGCAATGGTTCAAATAAACGTAAGGACCAAATTGACAATTGCACAACTCAAAGACTTCTCAGTGGGTTATATACCAAGAAAACAGGCAGGTTCTTTTGAGGAAGATCTTGAAAGACCTTTTTTTTTTCCCCTTTCCAAAAATTTAACAGGATAGGAATGCAAATCTAGTAATAGTGAATAATATTCCTGTCCTAAGACATTACATAATAAGCATGTCAACCAGAACAAGTTTTTGTGGTTCACTGTGAGACGCCTGGAAATGAGATTTATGTTTAAAAAGGTAGGGAGGGGAAGGGCGCTATTGATCATTTTTATAATAATGAGGCTTGTGCTTGCAGGTTAAATCTCTTTGTGCTAGGCAACAAAGACTTACTGAAGAAGAACCTGTATCTCTGGCCTAAACACAAGGACATTAGACTGGCTCCAGGAAAGACTGAAATCTGGCAATAATTTTCAAAATTTGTGGGTTGATTTTGCCGCACCTGTGGGTCTAAGCTTTCAGCCTTAAATTATTATCATTAGATTCTTTTATTGTGTGGGGTTTTTTTTAATATGAGAAGAACAATTAGTGATCCTTCTAGCTAGCAAAAATGGGCTCCTAATAACAAAATATCAGGAAGATGGTAACGTGTTATACCAAGTGACTGATTTACCCTATTTCATGTGGGACAATTTATTGTAATTAAAGATTGCCACTTCAGCACAGAGGTCAAAGACTAGGGCTTGTAGAATCATTTTCTAAAGAAATTCTGAAGAGGCAGAAGAATGGGCTCTCTGCTCCCTCCATCATTTTGTTCTGCCTCTGCATTGTTAGCAAAGCTTATTGCTAAAATGCATAATTTGCACGCACACAAGGAGCTTAATTTTGATCTCAATTACAAACTTGTTATTCCAACCCACAGCGAATAAAAACTGCTTTATGTAACGAAAAATTGAACTAAGCCCTGAGAGCCAGTCCTGCAAGACCTTCCTTGTGTGCATTTAAACTCAGCTGACCTGTTTGCAAGGAAGAGGATAGTACAGACCAGATCATACAGAATTGGCTGCACAATTGGTACAAAAGTGGCGAGTATTCTGCTTGGGTTCAGTCCTTACCTGCAGGGGTAACTACCTTACCTACAGGGAAACTACCTCTGAGGCACGGCTCACACTACCCTGGCCTTTTTATTGCTTAGTGTTGTGTCAACATTATTTGCTAAATAGGCAAAGAGATACACAGAGATCTCTCAAACACGCAAATGGCTCTACCTTGGGTCTGGGAATTAGAGGCAGTAGGAAAACAATAATGCTGACAGGCATTCATGTTGCTGGTGAAGTAAGTGGGGATGGAAGAAGTAGCAAAAGCAGGAGTGAGACCCAGGGAAGGGAAAGGCACGGATGAGATCTGATGCTGATGGGAGGAAAGAGAGCGGGTATTTGCAAATAGCCCCTTGCATGCCCAAAAATGAATCTACTCTGTAGGATGACGTCAACAGTGCCAAACAGGAAGGATGCTTCCCAATTGACCTTGGGTATTCCAAAATTTAGGGTTTGTTGTGGTGAACTCTTTGCTTGTAGTATGCTCATTTTGTGCTGAGGCTCTGGTACTTGTTCTCTTGATATACATTTTCTTACTCTGAGGTTGTCTTCAGCACTTCTTAGCTTTGCCCAAGAAGCAATTTAGTGCCAAATTATAAGAGAAATGAAATACACTAAACACCAGACAACCATCAGATGGGCAGGGGCAGTACTTTCTCCTCTGGAAATAACAGAAGTGCAAAATGGCGCATGAATAACTGTAAGATATAATTCAATTTAAATTAATGGACAGCTCAACCAAATAAGGCTGCCAAGTTCTTATTTTCCAAAGGGTTAACACTGAGGAAAAAAGGGGAAGAGTGACTGAAACTAATTAAACAGGTGAGCTCAAGAATTTGCAGGCTGAGGGAACATATAAAAGGTGCAAAAGCTACCTGGAACAGGCAATCAAATCAGAGAGGAAAAAATGTATAGATGTATTCAGGCTTGATTGATCCAGTTTAACTGGATGAATCAGTTTAAGATTAATCTTCAAAATCATCAGCTCAGTGTGCAGCAGCAGTCAAAAATACCAAGCAAATCTTGGGCATCATGAAGCAAGTTATTGAGAACAAGACATTTTGCTGCTAGAGAAACCTGTGGTGAGCCCTCATATTGAGTACCAGGTGCTACAACAGGTGTAGTCCTGTGTATCCAGGAGGGTGTCATGGAGTTAGGGAAAAGGTAACAACAGGCAGGTAAATGGTCAAGGGAGAGATGAAAAAGGCTGGGACTCTGGGTTTGGGGATGGGAAGGCTGAGGGGGATGTAATCAAGGATTTCAAAGTCCTGAAGGTGGTGGATAAACTGAATGCAGATCCTGTTCACCCATACCTGCAGTATGAGGGCTAGGGGACATTCAGTGAAACTAACGGTATCAGTATAAACGAGACAAAAGATAGCGAGTACGTCTTTGCACCAGGGCAGTGAACTTGTCAAACCTGCTACACAGGAGGCTGTTGACACAGAGATTGTCAGCAGGGTTAGAGAGGGATTAGAAGAATTCATGGACTACAGACAGGTCCATGAGGGGATACAAAAATGTCTAGGCAAGGACATACCTTCTAACATCCCTAATAGAATAAATCTGGAAGAGGGGGAGCAGGGGGCAGACTGCAGAAGATGGCAGGCTCCAGTGCTCACCCTAAACAGCATCTCTAGCCTCCACTGTTGGAGGTACAGCCTCACATGAGATGAACTGCAGCTCAAACCTATTTTTTATGTACTTAAAAATCAACTCAAAAGGCATACGAATACTAGTCTGTGGTGTTGATTTCATAGAATCATAGAATGGTTTGTGTTGGAAGGGACCTTAAAGATCATCTAGTTCCAACCCCCCTGCCATGGTCAGGAACACCTTCCACTAGACCAGGTTGCTCAAAGCCCCATCCAACCTGGCCTTGAACACTGCCAGGGATGGGGCATCCACAACTTCTCTCGGCAACCTCTTCCAGCGCCTCACCACCTTCACAGGGAAGAATTTCTTCCTTATATCTAATCTAAACCTACCCTCTTTCAGTTTAAAGCCATTACCCCTTCTCCTATCACTACATGCCCTTGTAAAAAGTCCCTCACCAGCTTTCTTGTAGGCCCCCTTCAGGTACTGGAAGGCTGCTATGAGGTGTCCCCAGAGCCTTCTCTTCTCCAGGCTGAACAACCCCAACTCTTTCAGCCTGTCTTCACAGGAGAGGTGCTCCAGCCCTCTGTTCATCTTTGTGGCCCTCCTCTGGACTCACTTCAACAGGTCCATGTCCTTCTTATATTGGGGGCCCCAGAGCTGAATGCAGTACTCCAGGTGGGGTCTCATGAGAGCGGAGTAGAGGGGCAGAATCACCTCCCTCGACCTGCTGGTCACGCTTCTTTTGATGCAGCCCAGGATACGGTTGGCTTTCTGGGCTGCAAGTGCATGTGGCCAGGCCATGTTGAGCTTCTCATCAACCAACACCCCCAAGTCCTTCTCCTCAGGGCTGCGCTCAATCCATTACCTTCCCAGCCTGTATTTGTGCTTGGGATTGCCCTGACCCATGTGCAGGACCTTGCACTTGGCCTTGTTGAACTTCATGAGGTTCACATGGGCCCACCTCTCAAGCCCGTCAAGGTCCCTCTGGATGGCATCCCTTCCCTCCAGCGTGTCGACTGCACCACACAGCTTGGTGTTGTCGGCAAACTTGCTGAGGGTGCACTCAATCCCACTGTCCATGTGGCCGACAAAGATGTTAAACAGAGCTGGTCCCAATACCGATTGCTGAGGAACGCCACTCATCACTGATCTCCACTTGGACATCGAGCCGTTGACTGCAACTCTTTGTGTGCAACCACCCAGCCAGTTCTTTATCCACTGAGTGGTCCATCTGTCAAATCCATATCTCTCCAATTTAGAGACAAGGATGTCACGCCGGGACAGTGTCAAATGCTCTGCACAAGTCCAGGCAGATGACGTCAGTTGCTCTTCCCTTATCCACCAATGCTGTAACCCCGTCATAGAAGGCCACCACATTTGTCAGGCACTATTTGCCCTTAGTGAAGCCAGTTGGCTGCCACCAGTCACCTCCTCATTTTCCATGTGCCTTAGCACAGTTTCCAGGAGGATCTGCTCCATGACCTTGCCGGGCACAGAGGTGAGACTGACTAGCCTGTAGTTCCTCTTTTCCCTTTTTAAAAATGGGGGTTATGTTTCCCCTTTTCCAGTCAGTGGGAACTTCACCGGACTGCCACGACTTCTGAAATATGATGGATAGTGGCTTAGCAACTTCATCTGCCAGTTCCCTCAGGACCCAAGGACGCACTATAGAGGAAGCGATCCCACTATAGAGGAAATGATAACTGCCAAAGTCAGTCTGAGTCAGAGCTAGAAACGCAAAGGAAAACAAACTATTCTTGTTATTCCTAACAACAAAGAAACAAAATAGAAGTTAAAAATGCAGCAGCTGGGACTGAGGATTACTATATCAGCCACAAATGTGGTAGGGCATATGAAGCCCTGTAGACAGTATTTCCAGAAGATGCAGTACTACCATGTGAAGGACTGGTGAGACCTAGATATAGCTCTCCTCAATCTTAATCAAAAAAAGTAACTTAAAGGGGTATACCAGGGAATGGAGAGTCTAAATTAGGAGGTGAAACTAAAAAAGTACGTGTTGGCCGGCTCAGCCAAAGAAAGCTTGAGAGGAGAGATAATTTGTTCTCTATAAACATATTAGTGAGGTAAATGTCAGAGGAGGAAGATGAGGCAATTAAGCTAAAGGAAAATGTTGTCACAAGAACTAATGAGCAGAGACTAACCAGAAAGTCCTCAGGCTGGACTTGTTAATCTTCAGAAGAGTTCGATTCTGGAAGACCTTTTTGTTTGGAGCAGGATGAGATAAACAAGTAGTTTTAAGCTGGTCCTTGATCAGCCTGTAAAAGGAATAACACAAGGAGGAGATCTGAAATAGCAAAGGACCAGACTTGATGATTGAAGAGACCCCTTCCTTTGCCGCGTCCCTTGCTCTCAGCATCCCTTAATTGTTGAGCACGGACATCAAATAAGAGTGGAGAGTCCTGTGGGATTTCCCGTGTCAGGGACCTTGAGGAAGTGGAGGAGCAGCTGCCTATTATTTTGCACGGCCCCACCATCAGGTCAGCAGTACCTCATGATCAGCAGTGTCAAAGGCGACTGACTAATCAAGCATGAGGCTTTGAATGGCTCTACATATTGCACCCTAAAGTGGGGCTCATTAGCAGGAGACCACAGCACATGGCATGGATGGGGGATGTCAAAGGCACTGGACATCGCATTGTATGCCTTTCTAGACCCAAGGTCACAAGTATGTTTATTGAAAACCTGTATTGTATTTTCCTCTGGCCATTACACTGTTGTCCTTTCTACTGTGTTGGGGGTTTCTTCACTCAAAGCCTGCTTTCTATTCAGTGTTTCTGTTTTTCATCTTTCTCTATTCTCTTTTGCCCGAATGACTCCCACCCCCTTTTTATCCCTACTGCTTCTGCATCCAGAGTTAAGCAGAGATGCACTAAAGCAACCTAACACCACATCCAGCTTTGGTCACAACCTTCCTAAGCCTTCATATTTACATGTCAAGAAACAGAGGGAAAGAAACAGGTGGAGAATCTGCTGGGGAGCTTCTTTAAGCTTGCACTGCTAAAAATGAAAGCACAATGTATTGAATATTGGCTATATTTTTAAATGATGGTAATTAAAACTTCGCTGCTGTCTCCTGTGTTACCTGGAATATTGAATAATACCGCCAGGGTTTCAAGCTTTTGCCGTTAAAGCTGATTGTTAGTTATTTTCAACACCCTCAAGGCAGTAGGTTAACATTGTGTCTCTCCCCTTTTTTCCCCCATGAAGTTTTCTTATTTCCAAGTCACTGAACACAGTCCCGTGATTACTGCTGTTTAAATATATTCTAATGCAGAGCATTTAAAATCTGCAGGACCATAATCAACTCAACCCACACAATAGTGCTTTGAACACCAGAGTGCTAGGGAATAATGGAAAGGCCACACATACATATCTAATTAGCTAATTTTAGGAGGCTAAGAAATCTGTTTAATATTATAGCCAAAGGCCTAGAAAGCCAAGTTTTCACTGTTGATGTGTCAGCTTTTCCAAAATTCCTGTGACCTGTACTGCTACAGTCCCATGAATGACATCTGTACAGGTCTGCCTAGGGTGTCACTTGAAACAAGATGTGCAGAAGATATTCCAGCTGACTATTAGTCGTTCCCTTGCAGTCCTATCTGCTCCACTCCTCCTGGTCAGGAAATGAACGGCCTAAAGAATGATGTAATGTATCTATCACTGATGCAACCTGTCAAAACAAATGGAGTGCTGAAAGTTTGCATCTGGTGCCATGGTTTCTATTCAGGCTGGGTACATGTGGTCAGAAAAGAAATGAAGCTGATATTGACACATAAATGTTGCAAGTCCCTCCAACCCCTAATAAAAAATGGTATTAGCAAAGGTGTTGGTAGATGTATGGATCTAAAAAGGAAAAACCTGTTACAGTCAGCAAGTAAAGCAGATAGATACTGGAAAACTACCAGCAGGGTAGAAAGCCTATTTCTTTTGCCTGACTTCATAGAGGAACAGATCTGTGACGCAGCTGTTTTCAGCTCTCTGTCGAATTGCAAAACTGAAGTTGTCATACCTTTAAGGATAAAGAGAATAACAGCCTTTTAAACTCTACTCAGTGTCAGGGCCTCACCCCCCACAGCCACCCCACCTTTAAATCAACAGTAAAGGGTTCACTGATTTCCAGGGTAATAGGAATTTGGTCTTATTTGAATGTGATGTTAACATGGATATACTGTTCTCAGGAGAGCTGACTGCTATGGGCCAGAGCTGGACATTGATTTCACACCAAATTCCCCATTGATCAGGCATGGTAGGAAGTCTATTCATTGAATTGATAGCAGGATATAGCTATACAGTATTTGTTTTCCTTTTAATATACAGCTTCAACAGCAAGCCATGCATGAATTTAATAAAAGAAGATAATAATCTATCCATTCTAGGAGCTATAGACTGAATCTGGGTGGTTATCAGACCTGCCCTCACTGCTATAAATCATGTCAAATAGGAGACTCATTCTAGCTTTACCAATGAAAAGAATTCTCCTGTTTTAAATACACAGAACCTGTGCTTTCTCCTCACTCACATTCAATAAATTGGTAATTGTATTCAATTATGGTTTATCAATGTAAAACCATCAACAGAAGAGGATCAGACCTATTGTACTCTTAGAAACCAAGCATTAGAAGGCAACAAAGTAGCTCTAAACAGTGAATTAAGGTATTTGTAGTATCTGTTGCAATGATCCTTAGTTGTTCAGTATGCTCTTTCAGCCATTGCTTCCTATTTAGGATTGGATGTTTTGTTAAGGCCATCTTAGAAAACAATAAAAGGAGGTACTTTGAATATGCTAATGCCTTCTATTGCAGGAGAGCTAACACTGGTAACAGAGAAAATGGGCTAATGTAAAAGTCGTTGACAGCTATAAGGGAAACAATGGGTGGTACAATTGTTAGGAGAGAGCTGTGTCTGCAGCTCAATCTGGGAATAGATTCTTAGCAGTCATTTTCTGCTAGACACTTGCTTGTAAATGATGGAAGTTAGGCAAGAGGAATTACACCCATAATGTTTTGCAAGAAGAAAAGATCTGTACATTTAAAACATAAGTTGAAATTTTGTTTCTAGATGCAGAAGCGGCTCAAATTCAGCTCTTACTCTTCATTCAGGGAGCATCAATAAAGCCAAGAAAGGGACTCTGGGTGCAGACTGGCATAAAAAAGATCAAAAGCTGGGCTGGCATGTGTGAAGAGTGTTGCCTAGCAGACAGCGTTCTCATTTCATGACACAACAGGATGGCACGGCTGTTCTTACTAGCATAATTAAACATCAGAGTTTCAGTAAATTATGTCATCTCTTCTTTCTCCTTTACCAGCTCATGTGGAAAGAATTAAAGGTTTGCTTTCTACCTTACCTGACCTAGCAAATGCGATGTGGTTTTGTGTAATGAGCCTCTCAGAACAGTGCAGAATGATATCAGATGGTTGCTAAAAGAACTGCGGAGCCTAAAGGCTGCTTGCCCTTATCCCAGGGCATGGCACTCCAGCAACTCTACAGTAACAAAAGTAGCATGGAAACCTGATTAAGGTAATGAGCTCTGCTGAGCTATCTAAAGTAACAGATGAACAAGGTAAAGGAAAAAAAAATCTAACTTTCTCTTAATTATGACATTCTAGTAATCTTTCACAATTATTTTCATGATTTTAAACCAAGTAATATAATAAGAAATAGAAATGTTTGGGAAATAAATTCAAACTCACTCATAGATTCATTTATTCCCCCATGTTTAGCTGATGAGGAAAAAAAAGACTGCTGTTGGTTACATGCAATTCATTCCCCCAGTCAGCAAAAAGCACAGAAGATGGTAACAGCCTAAAAAGAAGCAATGGCAAGTGAAGAGAAACGATGCAGGATGGCAGGGCACAGAAACTGGGGCAAACTTACCGATTTTAGCACTGTTCATCCTTACCTGGGGTAACTCCGGGAATAGCTGAGACTTTGGGAAAGGTGAGGTAGGGCTCTGGGGTTTGCCCCGTTCTTAATGAAACACCTAGAAGTTTTGTTAAGACACCTTTGGATAACATGCAATCGAAGGAAAAAGTGAAGGCAGACTCTGAAAGTCCCACCACTGATCCAGCGGTGGCTGGGTAGAGCAGAGAACAGATCAGCAGTATCATGGCTGATGAGAGCACAACTCAGAGCATCAGGGAGATCAGAGGACAGTGAGGTAAAATCCTCTAAGTGAAACGCAAGACAGAGAAAACCTTGGAAATAAAAAAAAAAACCACCAAAGGTTTTGTTTTCATTATACAGAATATAACAGTTGCTGTACCAGTATAAATGCTTGTTTGAGACCAATATGTGGCAGCAGCGTCTCCTGTTACCAGTGTTAGTAAGACACAATCAAAAGACAGTTGTAAATCTAGCTGTGTCCTAACCTATGTAGGAGCTTTTATCTGCACAGCTCAAAGTGCTTTTTTTTCCAGGACTCATAGAGTTTGAGGCTGGAAGGAATCATTACATGGCTTGATCATCCCTGCCATTAAATTTTATCTAGTTACTAAATAAAACACCTACTGATTGTCTAAGAAATAACTTATATTGAGCTAAAACAGAGATTCTCAAAAGATCTTTTACTTTGGACTGAAATCTTGGGAAATGGAGAATTTGTCTGTCTCAGGAGCATATTCCAACATTTAATCATACTGATAGCTAAAAAAATTAAATTTAGTCTAAATTCATCTGGCTTCAGTTTTCAGCAATTGATTCTTCTCAGGCTTTTCTTAGATTGGTTAAAGAGTTCTTTAGTACCTTCATTTACAAGAAGGGCCGGAAGGAGGATCTTTCATTTTCTCCTTGTGAATGTACTCATACACTGCAATGAAGTCATCTTTATCCTACTCTGATAAGATTCAGCTCTTGAAGATCTATTATTATAAGTACAAGAAGGACATTGAGGTGCTGGAGTGTGTCCAGAGAAGGGCAACGAAGCTGGTGAAGGGTCTAGAGAACAAGTCTTATGAGGAGCGGCTGAGGGANAGTAGGGCTGACTGGAAACAAGACCTGTGTTTTGTTAGGTCTTCAGAATTCAGGTATTTTTTTCCTACTATAAAATAAAATGGAATTTCTGTAACCCACAACTCTAAAAGCAAGATTTTTCCTATTTACTCCCAAATTACAGGTGAACGGTTTGATAGCATCAGACCTACCAGCAATATCTACATCCCTAAAAACTTCCATTTGTCATACCTTCCATTTGATGACTGTCATTGAAGATGAGCTGTCTGTGCACTAAATTGACACTATTTTTTAGCTATGCAAAAAACCTATAACACTCACTCCATTTTCCAAACAAAGAGATTGAGGTACAATGTGATAATGCAACAGTGGCAGGAATTTAATAGTAATCCTCCTATCCATTTGGCCTCTTGCAACACATTAACTTTGCTGATTGGTCCAAACCTCTTCCTTGTTAGTCCTCTCACCTTCTCTCTTTTCATTTTGTACCCTAGTATGTGCCATCTTTTCTTTACCTATGTTTTCCTATGGAATAGTTTTTAAATGGTTATAGTTAGGGACAAGTTCTAAGAGAACAAAGGAACAATGCTTAAGATTAATTAAAAAATCTGGAATTTAGGTATGTGTCTTCTATGCACGTCAATGGGAATGTAAGGAAATGGTTGAAATATCCTGTATTTCCAGTTTTCAGTGTGTTTTTCTTTCCCCAAGAGTACGATTTTGCCTGAAAAAGAACTCCAGCATTATCTAAAAGGAACTAGGAGTGCAGAATATTAGATTGTTTCAGCAGCTCATGAGTTACTTATTGTTTTTGAAATATCAGTTCTGTTCAGAAGGTTGATTTTGTTAAATCCTGATAAGCTCAAAAAATAGTTTGAAAAAGTCCCACAAGTATATTTTCTGAATTTTCAAAATGCTCCAAAAAATTCCTTTTGCCACTCAAAATCCAACAGGGAAGCATAAAAGAAAACCAAAACAAAAAAATACCCAAAACCCAAAATCCTGTTCTGAACATGGAAATAGACCAAGAACAATTTTTTTTTTTTTCTCATGGTTTTCAACAACTTCAAACTCAATCATTTTTGTCAAATTAAAGTACCAAAACATTAGGATGACTAAATCTCAAATGACTTCATCATTGACCTTTAAACTACAGTGTAGAATGGGAAATAATACTTCACAATGGGAACTGATAAATATCAAAATGTCTTTTTAAAGAAAGAGATATTTTTGCTATTCATTATTGAGGTGACTTATGTGATCTGAACAAAAAACAAGCTACTGCCTAAAAACTTTTCCTACTCACTTGGCAAAATAATCCTGAATAATAAACAAATCACAACATTTTCATTGCTGTGACACTTCAACGGGAAAAAAAAAAGAAAATGCTACGTGTATCAATAGCCATATTTTCTGTCTAGTCAAAAATTCAGCCAGATTTAGGCAGGAGAAAAGCTCTTAGTTTTAGATTCAGATCTATACCTAAATGTGTCAAGGAATTTCTTCTCTAGAAGTTGGTTCCAAACCATTATTCTTAAAAGTAAAACAAGCTAATCATATCTAAGACATATAGGCAAAATCATCCCAAAACCCATCTCCCCCCAATACTCAGCCACAGAAATTAGCGCTACTAGAAACCACACTAGCCAGTGACATCAAAGATACAGACAGAAAAAAGTTTATAGGAAGAAGATACACGAGATCCTCCAAAGGCAGGGAACAGGAGATGAGAAGCAGCTGTACCATGGAAAAACACCGGACTATGTCCCCAACATGCTGAGAGTCAAAGGCTATTTTCAGGAGTATGATGGAGAATAAGCTGAGGGCAATGTATTTTGCTGTTGGATGTTTGGGTTCTTCCTGCACTACAAACTAGAATAAACTTTTGTGAGTCATCAAAAACCACAGGAATTATGTGATTGAAGCTTGAACACTACTTTTTATTACTAGCCTTTTTCCAGCCACTGATACCTGGTTATGATTAAACCAGGAGGGTACAGGTTTGGATCCATGCTGTTGTTGACTTCAGTTGGTGCAGAGCCTAATCCAAAAAGTCAGATTTGTAGTAGTTCTTAGCAGTCTAAATAAAGAACACCTTTATTTAGCGCCTACCATATTCAATAGGAGTTTGGCACCTGGCTGCTTCTGAATATTATCCTCATTTCTTTTAAAAACCTGGTCCAATAAAAAAAGGGGGGATTAAATGATACCTCAAAATGAATGTTCAGAGGAGTTTATAATTCTGGCACACATTCATTATATACAGTTCTCCATACCCTGGGCCATGATACACAAGCAGGTCTTCTGCTGCCTGACAAGGGTCTTCTGTCATGAAAACTCTCCGTCTCTTGAGTTGCCTGGGTCTCAGAGACTAGTTATGCTTGTGGCAGTTTGTCAGCTGCTTTTTTTAAAAAAATATAACCTTTTGTTGCCTATTTATGTTCCCCAGGAACACAAGAAGAATCTCATGTCTCGTGCTTCTTATGAAATAAAACTCAAAACCAAAGTAGAGCTTTGTTCCAAAGTGCTATGAAGAACTGTGTCTTGTATTGGTATATAGAGAGCTCTGTCACTCCACTTAAAAATCAGAAACTCTTCCCTAGCTCCGGTGACTTGTAGCTCTTCTACACTAGCAGAGTGGAGTTAATTCCAGCAGGAGTGATTAAAGAGTTGATATAATAAAGAATCATGGGATCCCTTAAAATAAGAGTAATATATGTTTCCCACTGTGTAGCTTTTTTCCTTATAGAAAGCATCTATTTTATAAAAATAATTGTCAGATAATACCAACCAGTGACCACATTTCATAGTTCGTGGTATATGAACTGAACCTGATTATTCCACAATCTCAGGGGAGCACCTTATTCATCTTCTACTTCTTGTGTGTTGGTCCATTTTGATGATTGATACACCTCATTCCTCAAAATTTCTGCATTTTACAAAACCTTACATGCCAGCTCCCTGCTTTCTCCCTAAAAAATCAGTACATCATACACTTTGAAAGGACAGCTAACGTACCTTTTAAACGTCACTGAGGGTGGAGTTCAGGTTTTGCACCATGAGACCTATAGGATTATAGCTGGACACATCAAAATCTCATGCAGTTTTCAGAAATGCTGACTGCAGACAACACAAGTAAGCAAGTAGCAGGGTACTCAGCTTGTGTGAAAATCATGCTAAATAGTGGAGATGCTCAAAAACTTCTCTAAAAGTCTTATGCCTCAACAGCTATAGTTTATTAACATCTCCCACTGTACAAATATGTGAAAACAGGAACGTCACTTTTCCAAGTGACCACCGTGCAAAACCAGCTCACAGTCTACCAAGTCTGTTTCTCAGCAAAAATGTCCTGGTCAGACTACATTAATTTAACTGCTAATGAAGGTAACAGTCAGTGGATCAGCATGTGCTCAGAAAGGAGAAGAAATGGAGAAAATAAATGAAAAACACTTGAAGAAGCAACTTGTTAAAGAGTGTATCTTTTTTAGAGTGCCTCCTTTTAATTATTCTTACAGAAAGCAATCAGGTTTGGACTCATCTTTTGTACTCAACCTATATTAAGTCTTTCATTTTCCTCACTGACTTAGAGCAATGTTCTTTATTCTTCCCACTTCAAATGAAATATCCACATCATTTGTTAATGCAGGTTGTTGGTTGTCAAAGCTTGTAAGGGTCCTTCAGTTTTGGGCAACTCACTTACAGAGCCTTAGGCTTCAATCCGTGAGATGTAATAAGGCAAACTGTAATATACAAGCCATGAACAGACTCATATCTATGGAAAAAAGGTTTCATTTTCTAATGCTCATATAGCTCAAGGTAAATTCAACTAAAATCCCGTCTGACTCTGACATAGCATGAAAGTCATTCTTATTCATTGGAAATTAGATGGTAGCAGGAAAAAAAAATCCTTATTTTATATAAATATAAGAATTTCCTCTAAAGTGGTTTTCATTTTTGTCCCGGGGGAAAGGAGGGAAAGAAGTTACAGCAGGATCTTATTCCATGTTTTGGTCTTTTTCTGTAATTTAGGGTGGGGGGAAATTGTTCCATAACAACATTTTAACTAACTTTACCACCCTGATCTCAAAGGATAAACTGGGTGTTCGTAGTTTACCGTTCCTGCTTCTACTTTCATGTCACAAATCTAAGGAAAGAGATTTCATGAACACTGAATAACCCATACATCCTGACGAACAATTCAGCCCTAAAATAATTTCTATGTCATTATTTTTATATGCCTTTTTACGTGTTGTTCAAAGAAAGACTAGACTAAGCTAGTATCAGTCATCAGTACTAATGTGCGAGTTCAACTCCAGGTCCTCTTACCTGAGTTGAAAAAAGGCAATTTCCCACTGTCTTTTTTCATGACAAATTATAATACCAATTTGTCATGAAAAAATACTGATCTTCTAATAGCCATGTTGTTAAGTCTTCCTACTATTCCTTATTTCTTATATCAGGTGTTACACTCTGCCCCTTAGATGTCCCAAGCCCTCATGAAGGCTTGCCAGGTTGTTCAACAAGAAAAGGGGTTTCCCTGAGAACCAGTTCTTCCCAGATATCTTGGCAGCACGGTGCTCCCCCATATTGCATCCAATGTGGATAAAAGACACACAATCCCTTATGGTACAACATATATAGTAAGACATGGGTTTCTAAAATCAGAAAAAAGTCTAAGCTAACTTAAAAGTCCTCATAGCTTTGAACTATCTAGGCAAAAAATGCCAACGCTTAAATGTTGTTGAACTGGGAGAAGAACTGGGCTTTAAGGAACTAGTTTCAAAGCGTACTGACAGAACTAGTTTCAAAGCATACAGCAAGTAGGAAAACTGGTTGAAAGACATATTTGCTACTACATTTCCAGAAAAACTGCCATTTGTTGGAAATGAACTGGTTTTGATTGCACTTTCTTGACTCTAACCAAAATTCTCTGGCAAGAGAGTCTTATCAAAACTAGGATAGCACAGTCAGTCAAGAATTAACAAAACGATATGGATGGCAACATCCCTGGGTTAGAAGCGTGACGGCACTAGGCAGAGCAGTCAGCCTCCCGAGCTTTTGCTGGAGCCAGTCCACTTCATTACACATCTCAATATTCAGCAGTCCAGAGCCAGCAGCTGCCTCCCCTGCCTTGCCGTGACAGCACTGACCTGGGCTGGCAGAGATGCACGTTTGACTTTACTCCAAACTCAGAAGAGCAGAGATCTGATCCTGCCCCTTCAGCACTGTTTGAAAGACCATTACCACCATCTGAAGACGTGATATAAAGCCAGATTTTGATTTAGAAAATAATTTTTTAGCAAATAACAGCATCTTCTGGCCAGCAAACTGAACTCACTGTCAAGAAGTACATGAAGAAACATGTCTGTGCGCTCAGAGAATGCTCCTCAGTAGTTAGGCACACACAAATCTGTGAAACACTGTGAATATTCCCCAAAATCGAGTGCTACAGCAGTGAGAGAGTGGGCTACACCCTGCTGAGTTCATTCATATGAATAATCCCAGGGCTTTCCGTCAGACTGTTTGTGTCAACAAGGCAAACAAGTTTTGGCCTGTCCTGAATATTGTTCATTACAGATTGCAACAGAGCAGATGTAATAATGTAAGTGAGAGAAAGGCAGCAGGAGCAATTCCTAAAGGCAGGACATCTTTAAGATTTCGCAACAGGCACATTTTCCCAAGGGATCCAGAGGAAACAAGAGCCATGGATTTCCTGAGGCCAGACTCCATGTTTGGCTTCATACATCCAAGTGCATTCTTAATTGCCGCATTCACTTGAAAGGCATAAAGTCCCTTGGGAAGTGAACAGGATTTGAAACAAGGCCTAAAAAAATGTCCAGTCCCTCATCCTACACAACGTGGAACATGTGTTGGAAAAGAAAATCCCAGAATGGTCAGCTTTGGAGATTTACCACGTGCACTTTTCTCTGGATAATAAATAAATGTGTGTGTTGCAAGGGGAAGCAGCTGCTGTGTGTTTTCATCATCAGGGCATTGTCAATGAGAAGAACCAAGTCTGTAGGACAACTCTGAAACAAGTCAAGAGGCATTAAGGGTGAAAGCAATCAAAGCTGGCTGATGAGCTGAACACATCCAACGGGAATGGAAAGAGGTACTGGTTGGGCTTGGATTCAGATTCATTATAGGATCAAGAATCAACAAAATACTTTGCCTTGCCTTATCATTACAGCAAATTCTTTATTACAGGTTGGAAATGGCACTCAAAGCTAGCTAGTCACACCTTTGGGTGAGGAAATTCAACACATACACTTGGTTCAGGTTTGTTTGGGGTTTTTTAATCTAGTGAAAACTGAATTGGGCATTAAGAAAAATCACACATAGACTGGCTTTAATTAAAGGGGAATGCTTCAGAAATTAATTCTTGAAGCAGGAAATTTCCTGCTGGAAATAAACCTTGAGACAATTGTCCCTTTACATGTCTTTGTTGGGCTAACTAAAATTGTTCATATATCACAACAACGTAACACCATCACATTGCCATTTGAGCTGCTTTGCAATAGGGAAAATCAGTGTTGTGGCTGTGTATGAATCTGTGCTATGTAGTTTTATAAACACACACACACATATACCACACTTATATGTAAGACAAATGAGAAGGTCCCAGGAACTGGAGCCAAATTCTGATCTGATAAAGAGGGAGAATCTCTGTTGGATTTAATGTGGCAGAACCCCTGTGTGTGAATCTTGCTTAGTTGTTAGGTGGCAGTAGTATTTCTGAATTGCTCCACTTCAAATTTTAATCAAATCCACTCCTTTGTGACTATAATACACTGCTTCATAATAATGAAGCTTAATGAACAGAATTAAAAGTTGATTAATTGTAAGCACAGTTAAACACAGAAATGCTTTACTTCTTTGCCATAAAATCCGTCTACTGTTAAAAACTTGTCACTTTCCATCCTCTCTGTCTTTGGATTTTTAAACAGCTTTTATGGGCTTTTTAATTCCTGCCTGCAATTCAGATCCACTTTCTGTTTTGTCCTATTTGGCCCTTCATCCTCCTGCACCTCCACTTTCCTTTATCTAAAGGCAGAAAGCCACATGAGGTTTAGAAAATCTGTGATACATATCTGACATCATTGCCACAACTCTTCTTTATAAGTTTAACAGAACCAGTTGTGTAATACCAACTCACAGCGTAATGACACAGGATGGTATTGTCCTGTATCCTTGCAGAGATTCACGCAGAACCACTCTGTTCACTAGCTCATTAGCTCATCTTGTAGGAGTATGGCGCTGCCTTACTGCTGATGAGATCTCAGTTCAATCCTCAGGATATTTCCAACCTCTAAACAAGAGAAAATGAAAAGAAGGTTTTCTACATCACAAGGAGCAAGGAGATAAATAGCTGAGGGAGGTAAAATACTGAAAAGAGAGGATAAAGACTGACTTTGCTGGGGGAAAAAAATGTTCCAAAAAATCATGTTGGAAGTTTTATGCAGCATTATATACATATGTTTTTGTCTGATTTTGTCTTCCTTGAGTGGTCTTACCTGGATTATGTTCCTGTCATAGTCTTATAAATGCCAATGCAGCCAAGGTTTCCGCAGAAGTGTATTGAGCAGACATGTCCTTCAAAAATAGCTGCTGTGACATATCCCAATTTACTTCCATGCCTATAGGCAGAAGAGCTAAAGTTAGGCAAATACTAACTGAGCCCTCTTCAACCCTTTGAAAATCCTTATCTGGAATATACTACCTGTTGAACGCTAACTAAATTTGACTGATTTAAAATTATATTTTAAGCTCCTAAGTCACTTGGCCAATCAGGAAAAGGGCTATTTTTCCTTTATACACAGAAATCTGTAACTATATGTTCTCCTGTCTTTTTTTCCAGGAAAAGAACATGATTTTTCAAATAATTTCAGTGTCCGGGCATCTAAAGAAGTATTAATTCTAAGTAAACTATTTTAATTTTCTTTTTACCAGATCTTCACACATATGCCAAGATTCAAAAAGACCCAAAAAGTTAATCAGAACATTGAATTATTTTAAAAGTTTAAAAGAATATATGAAAAAATATAGATTCCTGAGATATTATATATCTCATTTATGTACTTCTCAAAGCTCTGGAAAATAGGCAGGTGATACCAAGTCTTATCAAAAGTAAAAATGCAGTGTGTCAAGTGAAAAATAATAGTGATTAGCTTAACAGCATCTTGGGTACGTATCTTTTATAATACATGATGTATTGGGAGTGTGTTTTACTCAGGTTACAGAATTAAACCAGTAGGAGGTCTAATTCGAATTAATATACAGGTTCACTGGGAAATATTGATAGGTTTAAGTATGATTCCTTGTAATATGCTGTTGTATACATCTACAGTTTTGTCGATGGGGAAAATGAGCTGCATAGGCTAAAATTATACAGTATTCTTGAAACACATTTAAAAGTTTTGAAGAAAGAACAACACAACCATTGCTTTCATAAACCCAGACCCCAGTTCATGTGGTGCAAGAAATTGCTGTGGTTTTCCTTACTGTGCACTGTATCTTTAAAAGTCTAAGGGGTGCCTGCCATTTTTCAAGACAAACTTGATGATATGTGTTGTGCCGTCTACTGCAAATTTGTCTCTATTGTTGCTTTGTTGCTTTTGTCTCCAATACACATTATGCATCTCCCTGAAGAGGGGGGCTTTCAGGGCAGCAAGGACAAGCATACCACACTGGTGGCAAAACTAAGGCCATCCAACTAGTGCCATGTAGCTACCATGTCAGGGATGAGGATGACCACCCTGTCTGCCATATGGATTTCTGGGTAACCTGAATCCCTCTGGGATGAAACAAACCTACAGAGGCCATGAAGGCTGATACACTGCTCATTGACCCTAAACCACCACGGAGGAGCCCATGCAGCATGGGAGCAGACCCCAGTCAAGTCATTGGTACCTCTTTCCTGAAACCTCTGTCGAGACCTCCCTTTTCCCTTTCCTCTCTGATCTCTGTAACACACATTTTGCACCTATGAGCCTTCAGAGGATTTAGGTATGCAGCTCTGAAGGTTGGTTACCTCTGAAGGTTGGTTACTTTGCCATGACAGTGCCAAAACCCTTTCTTTCCGCCCCAGAAATCACATTCCTTTCATAATTCAAATACAGGGTATTAGTACGCACCCACTTCTTGGCGCTGAATACCAAAGGGCTTAAAAATCAGACTCCTAAAGTGAAGTAGCCATTACCCTGTAAAACATTTTTAATCTTCTAACTACTGGGAACAAAAGAACATATGGATAGCAACGAGCTCTCGTTGGCCCCAGAGTGCCAGGTGACTGCACCAAGTTGTAGTCAATCTGCAGCTATAGAGAAATACCGCAAATTAGCTCCAGCAAAATGTCCTGCTTGACATTAGATAGCCTGGCTGAGTGTTACCTGGCAGCTCCTTACGCTTGTGACTGCCATTGTTATTTGGTGGAAAAAAGGAAACCATGTTAAGTGAACAAGTAAAACGACAAGCATCTTACTGTTCTCTAAAAACCCTCCCTGATTGCATGTCACTTACTTTAAATTCTGATTAAAAGAGGTCATTGAGAATCTCAGCTGGGAATGCAAAAGGATAAATGGACTTATCATCAGCTAAATTTTGCACAAACTACCAGGCTGGGTAACATTCATTTCAGAGCAAACTACTAGGGACCGCCACTACCCAGATGTTAGCATATGGTCGCACATTGCATCATTTACAGTAAAGCGTTGCAAAATTGTTTTTTTTTAAGAAAAACCACCTCTCAGGCAAATAGAAGTGCTCTATGTAAAACTAAGGGTAGTATTGACACAGAGCAGTAAGGACAGCTTTATTTATAACCTTGGAGATGGGGAAATAACAATACACAGGCGAAACTGAGGAGTGTAGTCAGTACTGAGAGGTTAAGATCAGGAAGACATGGTGAGTCCTATCTTGGCATGACTTTGAAAATACCTTCTTAGGCCTTAGACTTAGAGGCTAAAGCAGAGTGGAGGACCAGCTGGGGACAAAACAGACTAAGGTAGGACATGGTCATGCTAATAATTAGTGTGAATGGACTATCTGCCCATTTTTCATTTTTCAGGTGGTTTTCATCAATTATCTGCAGAGATAGAAGAGCAAGTCTTCTGTGAGGTGAAAGCCAACATGGGAAGATTCATCAGCCAATATGAGCTGGGACAAAAAATAAAAATGAGCCTGTTACTGAAGAAGTGTTGGTGATGACTGAGGTGCAGGATAAAAAAAGTAAGTACTGAATGCCTACACAGGGTCTTGAAGGTGAGAAGAAATGCAGATTGTCTTCTTAAATGTTCAGAACTTGCAACAAGGCTGATATGTTTCATTAGTCAAGGGTAGAAAAAGGCTCTCCAGGATGCCATTAATTGTTTAGGATATCCTGGAGCAAGTGCTTCTGCATATTCACTTGATCTCAATCTCTTTCTATTCATTATGTTACTACACTAACACCCCAGCTGTATTTGGTGTTCATTGTCATTTTCTAGTAGTGAGCTAATGACACTGCTATAAAACAATGAGCAGCTGGTGGCATAGTACAAATAAGTATTATTCAACATGAATTATGAATGGCATGGAAGCGCTAAAGAAAACTTTTCAAAATACATGTGATAATGTGTCCCAACTCTTCTCCCATTCCCAGCTGCTGACTCATCTCTGAACACTGCCTAAGTGAGGGAAGGGGCCAGCAAAGAGCTCTGGTTTGGTTCGGATGCCTCACCACAGGGTGTGTACGTGGCACTCAAGCAGTTCACTGAAGCACTAGCTTGACAATACATCACGCCAAAAGGCTGATATTTCTAATTCTAATTAGCCTGCATGCCACTGGAGCTTTTTGTTAGTATCACACCCACTTGTGGCTGGGAGTAGGTAGAAGTGGTATGAGAGATCTGGAACTAAAACTGTGGAGTCCCTAGACTATTCTGCAGTAACAAGTAAGGGAATCATTCAGGGTCACCCTACACAAACTGGCCTAGCAGGGAACACTGGCAGAATTTGAAGCACCATTCCTGGAGAAGGATGAAAAGAGAAATCTAAATCCACCAGTACCCTGGAACAGGCATGGGAGATGACAGGCAGGTTGCAGTATAGTCACAATCCATCTCTGAGACTATGGTTTCAGCAGAGGTGTGGTTTGTACTTTGGGATTCACTGGAATGCACTGAGCTTGACATTCAGCTGTGAAAAAGGTGGTGCGAAGAAGGGGAGAGAACTGTCTACTTTTGTGTTGGCAACGGCCACAGGGAGGAGACAAGAAATCCTTGTCTCTAAATTGTTGAAATAAGGATGTATTTAATTTCTGTAGCTACCAGTGATACTTGGGGAAAACTAAATATATAGGACTGCATCTACCGATTTGTAGCATGCTGTAAGGCCAATGCACCTAGTGGTTTCTTTGAAAGGTCTTAGATTTGCACTTTGTAAATAAATACATAAACAAATCAAGATTTCAAGAAATGTATGGTTTGTTCTTGGACAATGGACTTTTCAAGATGCATAGAGCTGTTTGTTTGGTTTTTAAATGAAATTCTGTTTTAGAAAGATGGTGAGAATTCAGTGGAAAAGCACTGTATTGATACACTCAGAATACAGCCTCAGTTAAGTCTTCAAAAAATGGAGCCTTTAAATTACACACTGAGGCCTTCAGCCTGCAAAGACTTCATGTATATACTTGCCTTTGTGCATTGCAGTTAGTCCCACTGAAGTCAATGCAGTTACTTTCATGGATAAAGTTATATTCCATGTGTCTCAGTACATCATAGCCCACACGTGCACAAATACTGCATCACGATATCATTTACCTATACAAATGGTAAAGTGATTCCCTGTTCACACATTTAGATAGCCAACTCAGATGAGCAAATACTTGATTCAAGAAAAGCTTAGTGTGAATGGGGTCTTTTACTAGTGCACAGCTTCAAAAAATCAACTTATTTATAACTGAAGTTGAAACAAGGACTGCTATTTGGTTTGGTAGCACATAAATGGTTTCCTAGGAGAAAAGAAGGTGGGTTGTTTTCAGATAACCAGGTACAAAATTACCTGCTGTGACAGTTATCTCCAACAGAGATCCAGCATGGAGCTGTAGAGGAGGGATGCTACCTTCATCTGGAGATGCAGGAGCTTTCTGAAGGCAGAACAAAGTATGGGTGCCCTCCATTCCTCAAGAGATATCAGCATGAGCTCAGAAACCTTCATAAAACAAAGCAGAGCTCGATTACCACGTAGATAGCACCAGGCTCCCACTAACTCTAGCATAGTTTTTGTTATTATTATTGGACCACTGGGGTACCCAGAAGTCAGGGAATTTCAATACCCACACATCCTCATTGAATATTAATGCCAGAACCATAACAATACTGGCTAATAATGCAGCTTTTCACCGCCATGTGAATTACACATCAATATTAATGAAGCCTTTGTTAACATTCAGTGTTCTTTCTTTTCTGTGTCTCTGCCAGGATTTTGGAGTGGTTTATGCCAACAACACAGACTTAGATGTCAACCCTGAGCAGGTCCTAGACATTTCAGAAAGTGCTTGTTTTGCAAATGTACATTTAAATTAAGAAGTATGCCGTATCAAGGTTGCTTTAAATTGATGGTTGTTCAGTTCTTCCCTCCTACAAAGGACAGATGTGGCTTTATATGTTTGCATAACCTAAAAGTAACACACAGAGAGCTGTCTTTTATTTCAAAATGTTATTACAGCAGCCTTTGTATATAAACTCTAACACAATCATTCACAATTATACATGGTTCTCCTTCTTCCCAGAAAGAGACATATCAAGAAAAGGCAATGGTTCTGTGATGAGAAACGGAGACAAGTAGTTTCTAGTTCTGTAAGAAGCCCATGGTACAGATTGCTAAGCAAGTTCACCCTGAATTCTGCTATTCTAAACAGGAAACCGTTCCAGTGCTTTGAACCTTCATATGAAATTTAAATGTAATTGCCAGAAGCATTACCTTATTAATAAAAGTAGAAAAGCATCATTACTAATTATCGTGAGCTTCATTTGCATTTTCTAAACATTTACATTATCTAATCTAACTGTGTAACAGATGCTTGCATGATTTCCAACTCAGCTCTTTTCCAAAATGAATACCCAACACCAGTAAATAATAAGACTTGCTTTGGACTACTCCTGTCAGATGTAGTGTCTTACTCAAAAAGGAATTTCATCAGCCACAGAAGCAATACATTTTTTTAATGAATACCAAACCACTTCATTTCAGTATGGCTGATCAACCTTGTTGAATGCTGTATCAACTGATCCCGTTTCAATAGTAGATCCTGCAAGATATCTGCAACAAATTACCTTTCTGAAAAAAAGATTCAATTGATTTGCACTAATCTAATTTAGAGGAGGCCAGAATAAAATCATACTGGGACTTAATCTCATCTGAATACAAACAGTACAAAAATGCTGCCGATAAGTAGCTGATGTAATGCTTTAACACACCATGGGGCTGATGTACCGATCCCACTCCCATTGACAAGAGCACTCTGCAATTCCCAACGGTGCCTCTCAGATTAAGACTTGAAATTGATGTTTAGCATAGAATATCTGGAACTTAATATCACAAGATAAAAAAAGAAAAAAGAAAAAGAAAAAGCAGGCTATTCTTTGCAACAGTTGTCATGAAATGGAAATGACCAACTCCTAGCTAGATCTGCTATGCACAGCACCAAGCCCCCGGTGAGATAACACCCAGAAAGGAATCAGTGTTTTACTTCTCACAGCAGCAAAGGAGTAATAAGGAGTGCAAGGAAGCCAACACAGACCCAAACCTGACCAAATCACGAGGTAGTTTTTCTCAGAAGAATTGGATTGTTTTAAGCTTAAGGTGAGGGTGGTCTGATGTCGTTGCTAGTAATCATCAAAAGGAAATGAAACCACTAGTGTTGCTTTTCCTTCCTTCAAAACAAGCCCTCCAGATTTTGGTGGACAGTCAGGAAGCTGACTTCCAGCAAAACTGTCATTTTGACCTGTGCCACCAAGTCCACTGCAGCAAAGAATGGAACCAATTTTACAGCACAGGACGGGATGCTCTAAAAGCCTGTACCTAGAGTAACTGGACGTCAACACATTTTATTTATAGACATTTATTTGCTTATTTACTGATTTACTGTGTAGATTCAGGGTAATTCAGCCCTCCATCTTACTGCATGTGTAAAATGGCGATAACAATCCCTGCTCCATGGGAAGCTCGAGGTTAAACTTACTAATGTTTGCAAAACACTCTGAGGTGCTGCAATTCAGGCAGTAATGTGAATGTAAAATATCACTGTACTGTGTCTATTATCTTTAAATTCATCAGCTTCACCTGGAAATGTATTTTTTCTAAGGGGAAATACAAGAATTCTTTCTTATTCTATACTACAGAAATAACTATGTGAATATGTAGGGGGTAATTTTAAATTAAAATAATCGTAATTTAAACTTGGAGAGCCTAGAACTTGCAATATATCCTGATCATCGGGGACAGGAAACAAAAATAAATGGATGAAAAGACAAATAGGTACAGAGATGCACAGATGAATCAAATTAGGGAAGTAGGAAGGATCTTTGGATCATAACCTCCAACCTTACAAAACTGCTTTGTTTGCGATTGACTTTCAGGTTGTTCACAGTTCTGTTATCTTCACAGAATATGCCAAGAACAAACAATTAAGTAGACGGTTAAACATTTGCAAGTCTGCGGACCAAGTGTATGAAACCATTACCCACGAAAATCCTCTTCAGTCTCTGAGCATCCTTATTCCTTTACAACAATACCTTTGCAGATAAGTGTCTCAGCTGTCGTAAGAGCATTATTTCCATGTTTGGATTCCTTTGTCCCTAAATTAATGTAAAGTTTCCTGGATGGTCTGAAATTTTATGCCATGTCTCACATCAAATCCCAGGAACGAAGCAAAACTGTAGGTCGGCTTTCTATATAGCCAACAGGAAGAATGGAAACAAAACCTCTCATCTCTATAGTTCAAAAATGAAAAGCTATAACATTTGTCATTACTGTGGTGGCAATTTAGTGAGTTTCCCTGAGCGTGAAGAGAACACGGTTTCTGACAACAGGCACTGTTTTGGCATTAACAGCTGTCCAAAACCACTTCCAGCTATAAGCTCTTTATAAATGTCTGTCTTCTGGGAGTACTCACATTTGAAACCTGTATTTTACCTTCAACTTGAGTTCAGTAGCTGTCTGGATGTATACACCCAGCAGACTGACTTCCTGCTTTATTCTGTATTCACATATTTAAAATATACCACTGGAGAGAAAAGGATTCATGGATTAAGGTATTTACCCTATCTTCATTTTCTATTTTCATGGCCTCAAATGAAAAGCAGAATTTCTTGATAAACAAACCCCAACATGGGCTAAAACAATTCCCACTTATTATTCACAGCAGAGGTAAAGCAGGATTTCAAAGGCTGGAAGATGCCCTCAATTTGCATCCCGCTTTATTTGTCAGTAAAGCTGTTTGCTGTCGGGAAGGCGTTTGCCATTCTGTTCTATTAGTCATTCAGTTAAAGCCAGACGTGTAATTAACACTTGTGATAATTAGGCGTTGGTTTGGTTTGGTTTGGAATCAACCTCTGTGTTTTAATTAAATCTCAGGAATTGACAAAAACGGATATGGGTTTTCGTTTAGCCAAATGATTAAGCGGTATTTTTTTATCATCTTTTTGTAGAAGCCATGCTATTTTCTACCCTGAGCAAGCAGGAATGCTGTATTGTGGATTTAAATGAACAGTTTACAAATAATTACTATTTCTCTATTTAATGTTAATAGGAAACTCATTCTAAAAACAAATAACTAACCTCACACAGAATGCTTCTCTCAACGGACATATTATCTTTATGACAACACTAGGTCAGCCAACAGTACCATATATTACACATGACTTATTCTTTATTGGAAGATGGGGAAAAAATATCCTCGCACTGAGCTCAGCCTATCCCAGTAAACCTGTTACACAAACATTTTGTCCACCAGCAAACAGACAAGCCAACCTGCCACGACAGATTCCAATTACAAGAAAAATATATCTTAAACAAATGAAACCCTTGTGTACCTAATGGCACAATACAATAATTACAAAGACGATTGGACCATCTGTGCACCAAATTTATGGACTTACCATGTACACTCAGACCTTCCTAAAGTAGTTTGTCAAAGAAGTAGAACTTAAAAGGAAAGAGCTGAATGAGTGTGTGCCTACATCTTTAAGTAGCTTCCAAAAAAATGAAGACACTGTTTTGCTGATCAGTTTTCAGAAGGTGAAAATTCCAGGTCAAAATTAATAGGAAATTAAGACTCTGGTAAGGAAGCCATTTTTTTTGTCTGGCAAATGCCTGGTGGTGAAAGATGAACATCCGGCAGGATGGGCTGCATCTGGGAGTTTCTTTAAGAATATCCTACAGGACTGCACTGAGCTCCAAGCATTGCCTCTCCTGTGGGTGCGGGTGCTCTGGGGAAACTACTGTCATAGACAGGATTTGAAGGAGGCAGAGAAAGGAAGAAACTAGTTGATTTGATGGTGGTGGTCAATGTCATTGAGTTGCTGAAGTTTAGGAGAAGCCTAAACACCCCCTGATCACTGAGTGAGCAAGAGAGGAGCTGGCTATAGGTTACTCAGAATAAGGAATGAGCAAAATGGCCAGCAAGGGGTGGCTTGAAAATAATAGCATGCTGCAGTATATTGCCTAGGACCCAGTCCAGGGCTTCTTTCTCAAACAGAGTGTTCTTGGGAGCTGCACTGTCAGCAGACAGAATTAAAACTCCTAAAATATGTTTTTAAAGAATCACTAAGCTTTTCATTTTAAACTTCAGAGGAGCCAGAATATTCACTACTTTAAAACAAAAACATTACGAAGGAATGTGCTGAAAAAAGTGATATAAGGCAAGGTCCTTTCCTAGAGATACATCTTTCCCAAGCAGCAGCTAGTTAGAAATCTGTATATTCTAAAACCAGCCAGCGCCCCACAGAAGAAAGCCAGAGCAGCGGAGCCAGTCAAGCTTTTACAGCAAGTCCACACTCCAGGATTCATTACGGAGCCTTTTAAACAGCATTGTAGTGGAGATATGAAGCCCACATAGAAAGCTGAGGAAAAGATGTTCATCATTCAGAGAGACTATTCTGCTATGTCAGGGAGGAGTCCATTTACTTCCCTCACCTCCCCCCCAAAAAAAAGAGATAAAATGGTATTGTTTCCTACACACTCAACTGGTTTTTGTCAAATAATTTTAACTCAGAAGTTATAAATATGCCAATGGATTAAAGGACACACAGGGGACAGCAGAACAATGATGCAACAAGTGCACGGAGAAATGAATAAAGACCATTTAAACTCATTGGAAAAAGATAAAGCAAGCAAAGAATTGTCCCAGCCTCCACTGCAAATAGTTTACAGATGCATAATGAGCATAACTGTTACAGTGAAACAAGTTCTTAGAAAAACTCAGCTGAGTTTGATGTAAACTCTTTTTACTTCTCTCAGTACAGTTAGTGATGAAATGGAGCTTTGAAAGAGAAGGAAAAGAGACTGTGATAAACCTAGGGGCAGAGGAAAAAAGCTAAAACTGAAAAATAAAATAAAACTAGGGAAAATACAGGAAAGCCAAAATACTGAGAAAGTGTACAGAAAAATAGATATAATAAATTGGAGATAAGAAGAATGAGAGAACAGAACTCAGAATCAGAGATAAAGCGCTAAGGAGGGAGAAAAAGGAAGAAAATCTGGTTTGAATAAGATAGGAGAAGACACAGAGTGCAAGGCACTATATTAAGGCTGACGACACTCCCATCCCAAAAATAATTCAACATTAAAAATCTTGAAATCAGTGGTGGAAAAAAAAAAGACAGCTAGCAAGTTTTAAAAAGGAATAGAAGTCAAGTTGCAAGCAGCATGCCAAGAAAATACCATCTTTCTCCAGCATGCAAGTCCTGTGCTAAGGGAAGTAAGAATATTATTCCTGTTGTTTTTCATTGGCAAACTGAGGCATTAGGCAGTGAGGAGACTTGCCAGTGTCTTGCAGTAGTGAGAAAAATGGGACTTTTTGCTAACAGGTCCCAGTCCAGCTGCCACCAGCATGCCTTTGGCTGGGACCCGCCAAGAGGATATCATTCTTACACAAACTCTTATCTGAAAGGGAGAGAGACAACCACCAGCCACTCTATGCGAAAATCATCACACCCAAAGGTGGAAATGACTTAATGCTTTCTAGCTTCAGGCTGGTCATGAGCTAAGCCTTAGTCCCACTCAAGAAGAAAAAAGCAATAAAGAAAAATACCAATACTGTGGAATGAGTAGAATCTAAGTCTGCTTTCTTGCTTGCCCTCTCCAGCAAGGAAACTGAAATTCAGGCATTTAAGTTTGGGCACAGGTATTTCTCATTCGTCTTTGCTTCATTCAAGGGCTCAATGCTGGGGACAGATGGGTGTTTCCCACTGTTCCTTACCATCACAGAGCTAGCCTGGATTTCTGAGCTTTCCCCCCACTGAATTAGACAGCCACAGTCTTCTTCACGGATGAGGTCATTTTTTAAATCATTTTTTTCTCCCTGAATGACAAGCCTGTATTATTATGTATGAGAAAATGAAGAAGCCTTCAAAAACTGCGGGAGGCTGACAGGAGTGGGTGGCTTTTATATTAGAGGAAGTCCCACATACAAAATAAACCTGCCACTGGCTGCATCAGGAGCAGGATTTCAGTTAAGGTTCATCTCTGCTTTGCCTTTTCTACCTCCCACTTTCTCCTTCTTACTTTCTGTTTGATACTCTGATGCCCAATTCAGCTAAACCTCAGATGAAATCATTGCTCTAAAGCTGCATCGAGATATGTACATAAAGAAACAAAAGAAGAAGACCTATACACATTAGTGGAGTTTTATATATATTGTATAAGAACTCGTGCATGGTATCCCCAAGGTCCTGTCCAAAAGGCAATGAATTCAATAAGACTTTTTCTCTTGCCTTTAAAGCACTTTTGGAGGAGGCCTTAGAAGAGCTGTAACACTGTCAGCTCTGCATGTCCAGCGTAGCTACAGCAAGAGACCATAGCTTTTCAGTGTCTGAGTGTGTCTTAGGTTTCATACTATGAGGAGAGGAAGCGATTGAGATCATAAAATCAGATCACGGGAGAGTGCCACACACATCACATGTGCCATCATTTGGGTCTTGGCAAACAGAGGCATGTGAAGATGGATGGTGGCTGAAATCCCGTCCCTGCATTTAACATTTTCAGCTTCAGCACAAAGAAAAATGTATTAGGGCATGGAGTTTAGTCTTAGAATTAATGTTGCACAATCTAGCCATTTTATCTTAACTGTTGCAATATTTTGGGGGTGTTTTCTTCTCATGATCACACTCCTACCTGTGTTTCAGTAAGAATGTGAAATGCTTTAAATAACTTCTTCACACTCCCAGTTGGAAAGAAATTTTTGGGAACATGAGCTAACCATAGCATGCATTTCCAGAAAGCAAAAACACACTTGAAATGACTGATATTTTAATAGCACCTTTGTTTCAAGTCAGCTGCGAGATTCTCTGTGGCTTTAATACTAAATAATACTACAGAGAAATAAAAACCCTTTTCACCTTTCTCTTCTTATAGGTTCCAGGCCACAGCTTGTCACCACACAGGCTGCTTCCTCATCTTTAGGAACCACTGGGACAGAAAGACGTCGTTGGTATAAGAAACAAGCAGAGCCTTGACTCCAGCCCTCAGCTGTGCCCAACAGCACTGACTGGAAGGAGAACAGAGTGGCTGGGGGAAACTCCTGCCTGCAGGGACCAAGGAGGAAAGAGTGGTGAAACCGAGTCAGAGGTGTTGGCCTCAGCATCTCCCTGCCTGCTGCAGCACCAGAACTGATGCTTTTGCTCTGGGTTCTGTCCCAATTAAGCCCTATGTGTTCGTGCTAATCCCTTCCGACTGAACTTTCCCTCTGTCTAGCTGCCAGACCTTCTGAAGTATCTTTTTCTACCCTTAGTCACTTGAACCTATAGGAACAAGCCCATAATTCATGGTGCTTTGTTACTTGAAGACCAACTGGAAGGCAGTACCACATTCTGGCTAAGGCTGAAGCGACATCCATCACCTCACCTGTCAGAAACAAGCTGAAATTTCTAGATGGACATATGGATACAGTGGGGGGAGGACAGGGGGAGGAGAATTTTCCCACCCTGGCAAAAAGATTTACACAAAAAGAACCATTAAGCAGAGCAAAAAGTTGAAATTTCAAATAAAAAATACCAAAGTATGTCCAAGGATTTGGTCTTTGGATCATCAGGAAAAGTTGCCTTTTACAGGGTTACTACACCTGCTTTGTGTATTTTGTCTCACCACAATGATCAGAGCATTCTCTTTTTTGGCATTTTTTAAACTTTTGCAATATTCTGACTTTAATCTTTTTCAAAAAGACTACGTTTGATTTATACATCAAAGCAAAAAGTTGTTTCGAGGTAAAATCATAAATATTTTCTTTTCAAAAAGTGTCATACTAGAGTAGTTTTGTGAATTTGGAAAATTTATCCCAAAATACTTTTAAAATAGGATGCTTTCTAGAGCCACTGCTTTCCAATAAGCAATGAACTGACATTAAAAACAGTCAAACATTAAAAAAACCCCACATCAACAAAGGGATTTTTGCCAGAATGAAAAAGGCAGTAGAGAAGGATGGAAAGAAACCCTGCATCATCTTGGGAAGTAACAAAAAGAAAGGAAGGAAAAGAGGGAGGAGGAATCTCCTAAACTTGTCCAAGTAACGAATTCTAAGGGAAAAGCAAGTAAAACATGTTAATGAATAACCAGATGTTTCCAAAGCCAGGAAAACTCCTCTTCCCCTCAGCCAATTTCAGATTAGAGTGAACTCCCCTTCTTGCTCCTGGTGCATTGGTACACACTGCATACTCAGATGCTTTCTATGTGCCTCCTGCAATGCTTATTAAAACCAAGGAAAGTCTTTGCACCGTTTGGTCTTGGAGCAGTCTCCAAGCATAGCTATGCTGTGGTTAATGCAACACTTCGGTTTGCTCCGAGACATGACACCACATTTTCCATTACAATAAGCTTTCCTTTCTTGTGGCCATTTTAATTATATACAGAATAAACTGTTCTTCTAGCTATTGAGCCAATGTTTCAGAAGATGTAAAAAAGAATCCAATATTCAGTCACTTACTTTTCCAAATTCATGTCAGGGATTAATCAAATGATGGCTCTACCATTTTGGTTTTGCGTAACTATTGACTTTGGTGAGCCTGCACGTGTAAGTTAAGCGTATCCCTACATGTTTTCAGACCAGAGTCTCCATTCATAGTGAGACAGCAGTCTGAGGAATTAGCATTTCCTCATCTTCTACTAACATTCAGCAGACAAGATGGGTCTGTAGTGTAACATGTCAGAGAACTATGAAGTCCCTTTGGACAAGCTTCTGTGAGAATTAGATCCTTAGGATCATTTGACAAGTGTTGTTTCTTTCTCTTTTGTTCCTCCTGTTGTCCTCTATGGCAGGTAGAAAACGAGCAATTAAAAGGATCTTATGTCTTCTTGTATTCAGTAAAAAGAGATGTGTAAGAGGCTGTCATTGTGTCAACCCATTTCTTCATCACTGCCTTAAAGACATGCCTTTTCATCTCCCATCCCAGCCATTAAAGGGACAGAAACTGATTTCCTCTACAATTTCTTCGGCCAGGTCTAAGTGGCTTAAAGAGTAGTCCTGCGAATGCGCTCAGAAAGAAGTTCCACAGCTTCTGCCGGGAAAGGAGTTCAAATAAATTAGAGCTCGTTGAGCGTTATTACAGCTTGTTGCCTATGGTATTTCCTCCCCCCCGGGTAAAGGAAATAATCTTGATTAATGACACCCAAAAAAATCATTTTTTTCTTTAATTCGCTAATTGGTTAATCTTCTATGACATCAAAGAAGGCTGCAGCATTTGCAAAAAATTGTCAATGCAAAAGCCAGATTTCCTGTGCATTTTCCATGTGTGCTTTGTTTCCTGATGTAATTTCTAACTGAAAAGGAATGAAAAATTGAAATCTCCAGTTTACATGAGGAATGGCAGTTTTGAGCTCCCTATCAGACACCTCATTTTCTCTACATTAGTCACAATCAGACAGACAAGGCTCTGTCTTGTTGAGCTACATTTAGCAGTCTGTCTGAACTGCAAATTTAGATGACATCCAAATTACACAGACTCAGCCAGTAGGTTACACTAATGCAAACTAGGAGAAAGAGAATCAAGACTATTGATTTTTTTGGTCCTTTCTTTGTCATATTCCCTTTAAGGCATTTACCAAGGCTTTTAAGATCTTCAGCATTTTCACAAAGGAACAAATTACGTGCAAACAAGACTGCTTTAATCTATTCTTCCCTGCTTAGATTGTTCCTTCTGTATAGTCATTATGTGTTTTTTACTCTGCTGCTGCAGTTTACTTGATCCACTTCCATGCACCATGTGGTCAATGTATATGTTGAAGAGTAACTGTGGAAAAGCACATCTCTTGCACCTGCCTATGATAATCAAAACCTTGCTTGTTAATTCCCTGCAATCCAAATGCATCACACATCTCTCTGCTCTTTCCTGCAGCTGTTTCAGCAATTTGATGTCATATTTTGCAGAAAGCTCTTCTGATCACATTTCCATTTTCAGACAACTTGATTTTTGCAATGAATATTTACAGGGGGTTCACAACAATCTCGCTAATGTGAAAAGCAAAGACCACAGATTCTAATGACAAATAGAGCTGATTTCCAAAGTACTGAACCTTCACAACTCTGTCAAAGGCTAACATCCCTGTCTCTTCTGACTCACACTAACATGACTCCACAGAAGCCATGACTAGCTCTTCTGAACTCATACAGTGAGATAATTGGCTGCTGTGAATTTCTAAGCTCCACTGAAGGCAACAAATGCATATATTATTTTTTGCCTACCAGTCTCTGCAGTGGAGCTACAGCCAATATCAGCCCAATAGTATGTTACTGAGAAAGAAACTCTCAGAAAACACACTCCTTGGAGCAGCCTGTCATTTCAGTGCAGGTGCAACACCTAGCACAACGGGCCAAAGGCTCAAGTTTCTAGATGCTATGGCAAGTAATAGAAATAATAACAGCTTCAGAGATTTTAAGTGCTTCCCTCTTTGAACCAGCTACCCACCACGAGAATTAGGAAGAGCTTTTTCTAGCTGATCTCACTAAGCAGCTGTATAAGCTTTTTTAGGCATAGTTAGCAAACTACAAACTCATTAACCACTACATATGGTACTGTCACTTTCCATGAAATCTGAAACTCACATACTTTCATTTTAGGCTGTGCACATGCTTCCCATCGGAGTCTAACGTATGTGCCGTCAGGCCGTAATATGCCCCTTATGCATTACCATTTGTGTTTGTTTGATTTTATTTTGCATAGGCTCCTAGGCTTCTGACATTTCAGCCTTCAAACTTACAAGCCCCGTTTCTTTTTCTGCACCTACAAAAAGGGATCAATTCATTTGCCCTTTTTTTTTACATGCCCACTAGGACTCCATCATCCATTTTCTGTTCCCTCTCACATGATATTAATTCAGACAGTTCATGCTGGCTTTTGGTGGTTTTTTTCCCCCTGCCAGTTGCAGGGTTTGGGGTGATGAGTTTCTTACAGGCGAGTAAAGTTGGCATGATGCTTTCTTAGTCCTTTTTTCCCACCAGGAAGGCAAATCTCTCTGCAAAGCACTAAGAAAAGTCTCAGTTACCATTCCAAGCCAGGTTAGCATCTTTTACTCCCCCTTGTAAAACACAGAGACATTTCCACTCTTCAGACTTACATTTTCCCTATCATTGATTTCTTTTTTCTGACCTTTCTGTACTGTAATTTTACTTCTGGTCTATCCCTTTGCTGACCCTGATGGAACAGAACTGAAACAAAGCCTCAAAATTCCCTAAAGTTTATTTCTCTTCCTTCCTTCTTTTGCTTCTATCTCTGACAATCTTTTAACAATTTTCCATTCCCACTGATTTTTTTCTTCTACAGCTCATTCAAATCACCAATATAGCCTGTTTAAGGCATCTACAAATTGTGCTGGTTTCCTATGTTCCTTTTTAATCAAAACTTCAAGTTTATACCATTGCTATAGGCTCATGTCATCTCAGAGTCACTGCCAGATAATACAAAGATTGAGTTGAATTGGAATGAGCCCTAAAAATTAATTTGAATTACAGAAGCATGCATGGTTGTCCTCTGAACATTTCTCTTTCCCAGTCTGTTTAGTCTCTCTAAAAGAGAATTTGTGTAGCTGGAGAAGACAGATGAAGAGTACAGAGATGTTTTAGTATCTAGAAATGGCATAAAATGTGGCACCTCTAGCAGATTTGACTGGGGGAAAAACAAACAAACAAACAATTTAAAAAAACTTTGCCTGCTTCAGTAATATAAGTATTCAGAGGACTACAGTAAGGCCAGTAGTTTAAGATCCATTCTTGAGTTAAAACATAACGTGCAGTGCTATCACTGGCTACCACCACACTGGTAATTACTGAAGAGATTGGAAACAATGCTGCCACAGTGAAAAGCAAATCAGCTGGCAACAGGACAGCGTTCTTGGAAGTGCAGCATTTCGGAGATGCAGTTTTCCACCTTACGGAGAGATTAGAAGTAAACCTTGCTTGGCTCAGTTGCAGACAGGGCATCCCCCACCACTTGCCATGGAGACAGCAAGTGTCACAAATGGAAAAAGAAGGCATTTAATGAGCTGCTGTTAAGGATGATAGTATTTTCTAGCTCACCATTTTGGGAGAGAGGATAAGCCTCTCACAGGATGGTCTGCAAATCCATTTCACTTCCAGCTTAACACACTGCTAGCCAGAACTGGCACAGATGGCTATTGCATGGCACTTTGATTCTAACCATATCTTCTTAGTGCCAAAGTCAGTGATAAACCTCTGCTTCAATACCAGAAGGCTACAGTTTAACTCCTGCTGAATCATGAAAAAAATGCCTCCGTTCTTCAGGTTTTTTATCATAGCTCTTCAGCACTCACAGAATATCCCATTTTATACTTTTAGAACTCTTTGGGAAAAATAAGTGTATACTGATAGGCCTGTTCTCTAGAGACAATTAAATATTATTATCCTCTTTTTACCCAGGGAGACAGCAAGAGACAGAAAGGTGAAGGGATTCTCTATATGCCAGAAGTTTCAAAGAGAAAATCACAGCTGAAGATCCCAGGTTCCTGAAAAACTAGTTTAACTGCGTATAATATACCTCCAGCCACAAAAAAAATGCAGTCTTTCTGAATTTTGTGGGACACTTTCAGGAAAAGGGTTGGCCAGAAGCAATATTTTACAAATTACTCCTTGCAAATTTTAGAGATCGCATGCAAAACTTGGCGCTGGAGGACACAGCACAAGCCTTAGTTACCTTTCTCCGTATGTAAAGGTGATTATCATGCCATGAAAGAATGGGGGCAGGGAGTACAATGGAAACCCATGAATGGTATATTATATTTTAGATATCCAAATGTGAAAACCAAGTCCTCTGATGACACTGGTTGGTAGGCCACAGATCTGTACAAGAGACTCCTACTTCATGGAAGACACCAAGTCTGTGACTGGAATCAGTCAGCCAAATTAAAGGCCAGGCTCAAAAAAAAGGATATGACTGATACTATATATACTGTAGTATCTTCTGTGCTTCACAAAAATAATAGTTACTTGTATTAACTTGGGGGAAAAAACACATTCTTTTCTTTTTCTAAGGTAAAATAAAATCTGTTTCTAAGTAAACATTCACGTTGACACTTGGTGGATGACCTTTAGTACTAAGAAGAGGTCACCTGAATCACATCACCCATATTTGAATGGTTATACAGGACTTATTTTACACAGAGGTCCCTAGGGTAATTATTTCATATCAGAGCTAGGAAAGTTTAGTATCTGTATGCAGTATGTATTTACACTTCATGCCAATGCATTAAATAAAATTCTATCACATTCTGTCTTTGTCTTTGTATTTTCTTCTTTCCAAAGACATACAGGACATGATCGGATTGCAAATTCCCTCATAGTCTGAAAGGCCCTCTCCTGCTATTTTTAAAACAGCTAAGAAAGAATTGGCAAAAACTAGAAAAAAAGTCAACAAAGAAGCTGAAATTATTTTAGAAGAGGGTACAACATCTTCAACAATCACCCTGTCATAAAGGAAAAAGCAAAAAAGTTAAGGAAATGCATTATTCTGCCATTAATGGACACAGGTACTTACATGCCCATGAAAAACAGAAGAACATAAAACTTTAATGACAACTTCACTTAAGAGAAACAGCTGAGAACTGTTTAGTTAAAGGCCAAGTTCAAAACCCTTGGAAGCCAATGGATATTCTTCAAAATAACCTACGCAACACTCTGAGATGAGCTCAGCACAAAAGGAGGAGACACACAAGTTGAATGGCCTGAAACATAGGATTTTAAAGTCCTATTAAAGGGATTTAAATTCCATAGTTAGAGCCAAAACCAAAAGACCTAAGAACGACCTTGAATCTGCAGTGTTTGAAATCTAGATTTGGTTGCATCTGACTTCTGTGGCCAGTGTGTACTCAGACTTGTTACTTGAGATAGTTGAAACTCAATGTAATTTATAAGGAGGTTGACATAAGTGTCTTTTCAAATTCTTGAAAATCCTGAAAATCCTGAAGCCACACAGCAAACTGTTCAGAACAAAAGTACAGCTGGTTAAAATATAAGAATCTATTTTTGTGAGAAATGTTGACATAAATATAACATTTTCACATTTTCCAAATACTTTCTACATTTCTTCCAGGCAGGAAGTAGTAAAACAGTGGTTAGGAGGTTCTTTCTCCCTTTTCTCTGCTCCACTTTTCTCACCAGTTTTCAGAAGTGTCCACATGGAAATAGCTTTTTAAAAAAGCAAGATTTTTTTCAGAGTTCTTATCTCCTTTTTCCAAAGGAAATTAAAGAGGAAAATAGGAAAGGGGAAAAAAAAAAAAGAAAAGAAAGAAAAAAGAAGGAATAGAAAGAAGATGAGCTCTCTTCAAAACAACATACTTTTCCTGTTCACAAAAAGCCACTGAGCTTGGCATGGTTGCCATACATTTACACAAATCAGCTTCAGTCCCCTCAAAATTTGGCTAGTGTTCAGCAATTGGGTCACAGCTCTTAGTCAAGCTAGTCTGGAGGGAAAGAGGCAGCAGGTCTAGATGCCCTGCCAGGCCTAACGCAGCTGAGCTGTTCAGAGGGGCAGGGCACAGGCTGCTGCTGCAGTGCCCTGTCTGTCCCCCCATCGTACAACGCAGCACTCACCGCCCTAATGGAGGCGTGGAGAGGGGAAATGCAAACACTCCTTTGATTAAAAAACCCCAAGCACATTTCCTTTCGTATGACAGTAGAGGTGGGGTCCATATCCCATTCCTACTTTCCATCTGCTCAAGAGGTCCCTTCTAGAATAACAGCATAGGCAGGACTCCTCAGCTCCTAATTCAGGTACATACTGCAGCAAAATCATGGTGTTAATGCATAAAACACACACAGCCCTCGCAAAACACAGTTCACCTGAAGAAAGGCCATACCCCAAAATCCAGCTGCTTCCACTGGACAGTAGCAGAAGCAAAGCATCCCAGGCTTTGGAGTCCAAATGTCCTTTCCCACTTCATTCCAGCTGCTGTGTACTTTGGAAAAACAGGAGTCCATTCGGCACAGGGCTGGCAGGATCTGTTCCAGAATGATGGGAAATGGGAATAGAAAAGGTGCTGCAGGTCAGGACAGAGGTACGTTTGCAATGCTGATGTTTGCACAGTGCTTGCCGGCATTATGCCTGTTTTAAGCTAATTCCATTAATCATTCACTAAACTCACTTGAAAAAATTATAAATAAAAATAATTAAATAGTGCCTAGGCTTTGCATTTTTATACCACAAGATTTGACCTTGAAGTGCATATTACATGCAGACCATGCCTGCTTAAATAAAGTTCTGTAGCAGACAGAACATCTGTTAAGTCTATTTTATATTCATGTTTAAGATGGGATTAGTCTCTAGGCTTTGTCAAATAATGAAGAAAAACAAAAGGGGAGAAAGAAATTAAAATCTTAATTCCCCTTTGATTTTGTGAAACAATTTGAATTTAAGATAATTAGTATAAATGCTTATAGGAAATTCTGTAGGATCCTTGCCTGAAATCTTCCAACCTTTCAGAGATTAACAATGCATCTATAGCATAAAGCCTTTTGGAAATGCAGCGCATATACGCCTCTGAAGAATTATGAGAAAAGTTACATTTAAGTCCAAGTGCTTATGTGGTGTTAACTGCTACAGCTGTGTTGGAGGTAACCTTGTTAGACCCGTTTTACACCAGACTAGGAGCTGTCACCGGCAAAAACATTTTCTGTGTTTTCCTCTGGTGTGCAGAAAGCATTATTTTCCAAAAGCCACTGTGATCAGCAGTGATGCCAGGCTAGAGCCCTCCTCGTTTTAAAGTAATAGCCTCTCTGCTATCATCACTTCAAAATGCTACTCGGTGTCAGAACATCCCCCTTTTTCTTCATGACTGAAGACCTTCAGCAGAAGAGTATCTGGTCTCTCGGTGGGTGTTTCAGCCCAGGAAGCACTTCAAAGCTGGTTGCAGGACAACTGAGTGACAGCTGAGTCACTGAGCATCACTCAGAGCCCACCCACAGGTGACTGAAGCTTGGGTCAGAAGCTGAGGAGCTTAGGCACTAGGTAACTTGCACAGGCACCACAGAGTATGTGTCTGTAGCAGGACTGGGAGGAAGCGCAGTATGTGTTGGCAATGTTGAGTTAAAAGGTAGCCCCAGCAAATACTGACAATATTGCACTAAGTATCAAAAGCGTGAGTCAAGGAGCCTGAAGTCAACCCAGAGAGCTGGAAAGACAGGAGGAGTGAGCCATCCGCAAGCCATAAATGAATGAAAGGATGAAGTATGGTTTGAATAGTGGTTATCCATCATCCCCAGTGTGACTCCTTTTCCCATCAAACTGGGAACCATCTCCATTTCAGCTCTACAGGCTAGGCAGGGTTGCTGTGCAAGGTTCCTAGTTTGCTAAGCTATGGGATACTGAGAAAAGAGCACAAAGCAGGAATGAAAAGAAAGCTGTTATTTAAAACCACAGCCAAACAATACAGTCATCCACCGTACTACACCCTGAGAGGCAGTGCCAGTTCCTGGACAAGCACAGATCTACAAATCAGAACATATTTTCACTTGCATAACCTTTTGCATGGCAGGACTTACCGCTTCTGCTGCCTACAGAGCACCTGAGTCAAGATCTTTTCCAAGATCTCCTCTCCCTACTGAAAACCAGACTGGATATTCCCCAGTAATGGTTTTTTCAGCAAGCATATGACAGCCAATTTGGAGGGGTCACTTCACTAGTGGGGAAACAGATGGGAGTGAGCAATTACGAATAGAGAAATACTGCACGTAGATATATATCAACTGATAGGATGACACCAGCAGAGCTCTCGTAAGAGTTAATTGTGCCCCTTCACCTTCTAGAATGTGTTGCAAAGGTTCATAAAATAGTGGGTAAAGGGGATGTGGTGGGTGAAAATTATTTGCAATTTCAAAGGGCTTTTGACAGTGTCTCACTGGAGATTATCAAAGGGAACAAATAACCATGGGATAAAGAGCAATGTTGTGTTAAGGATTAAATCCCAGTTAAATAATAGGAAACAAAGAGTTATAACTAATGGGTTTTTCTCAGAATAAAGAGAAGTTAATAACAGGACACCCCACAAAGCATTACAAAAACTATTATGGTTCAATATAGTTATTAATAAAGAAGGAGCAGGACTGTGGGGTCACAGCATATGCCTGGGACAAGAATAACCTGGGACCTTTTCTGCTGCCTTTTTTTATCCCCCCCAAAGCCCCCTGTGAAATCAGTGGGAAAGCGTGATCATGGTTCATAAAAACCAGGTCCCATTCTCAGACCTCTGCAAATAGCTAGTCATACTGGGACAGGCTGTAAATCAGTAAAAGGAGCTCCTGAACGCTGCTGCTCTAATAGCTAACAGCTTATCTGTATTTCAAAATATCTCTGGCTAGATAGTGATAAATGGGGTGTCATGGCTGCTTAGAAACGCATAGCTGAGATGTTATAAACCACAGTGTGAACTTTACGTCAACACACGTGATGCAATAGTTGGACACAACTAACTCTCATCAATGATTAAACTTAATGTAAGAAAAGTTAGAGCTTGGGGGGTTTTGTTTGTTTGCTTTTCAATGCATGAGGAATTGATTATTTAAATCACAAAGAATTGTTTGTTTCTCTTTTCGGATCCCACTGACAAGGGCTTTTGTAACCAGATACTTCACAGTGGTTCTTGTCTAGCACTTTAGGTGATTCATTTTTTACTTTCCTTTCACATACCTAAAGGTCCTTTGAAGGCACCAGCCTCCCTTATTCCCTCCTCCTGCTATTCCCAACCTTCTGCCCTAGAGACATTGAAAAGCTAGAACAGCTGCTTGCCACAAATAAGTTTTCATGTACACTAATTTTAGTGTAAAAAGAGCAAAGTAGCTGGGCAAGACAAGCTAGGCATGACCTCAGATGTCACAGGCCCTGTCAAGAATAACACCAAGGAAATGTGGTTGCTTCTGCACATCAAACCCTACACATACAGTTGCAGACGGAAGAGCACCAAGAGGAAGAATTCAACTCACAATCAGTCTGAAAACTAATCAAAATTAGAAGCAGGGAAATATATAGGTCTATAACCAAGAGAAAAACCAGAAGCGGGTCACAGCCTTCTGATTTCATCGGGAAAAGGAAACGAAAGAATTTTAACAGGAGGATTCCCAGAAGCACTTACTGGTGCCTAATTCCTGTTTACATCAGTGATAAAAACATCAGCTCCCACCAACCATTTCTAATATCTTGCCCTTGGGATATCATTTATAATGTCCTTGTTATTTAAAAACAACACTTCCTAGAGAAAATACAGCCCACTTAAACCCACAAGTCTGGGTCAACAGTCAGTGTAAATCATTACTGCTTTACTACAGTTCTAATGCACAGCATCTGAAAATGGTGAAAAATTCATGGTTTTGAAGCATTTTCTCTGTCATTCTGTAAAACTGGGGGCAATTCTAGTCTAATTAAATCAAGAAAAGAATGTTTGTAAAATTTAACTACATGATTCAGAATAATAGGGATTACTCCCTATATATCCCTATTCTACAGGGATATAGGGATCACAATATATTCCTATACCTGCCTGTCTTGGCTATTTTTGACAGTTATTAATTCTGAATGAAAGAGAGATGGCTTTAGCTTGGAGTCCCTAGAAATGACTGCTTATAGTTTTCTGTTGATTTTTTTTAATATTATTTGAACAGCTACAGAGAAAAAGGAATGATGATAGTTTGAATTCTGGAATGCTAGCCAGGGACTATATTTTTAGCTGTGCAAATAGGCTCACGATACTTAAACAGTATCAGTACAAAAAGAAAAAAAGTTGTTCTCTCTGCAAAATCTTTTAATGTAGAGCACCAAAGGTCAAATCGACTTTAATTGACTCTCCTATCTTAGATCTTGCTTTCCAACCAACTGTTGGAAATGTTAGACTGAAAAACAAAAGATACTCACCAGAAACTAGAGATTCTGGGAATCGTGTGATAAGATTCTTTTTTTAACCTTTCAGCAGAAAGTTGTAACAGCGAAGCTTTCCTTTCCATGCCATGCTATATGTTGCTGCTGCTGCTAGCCTCAGTTGGTCCAATTACAAATGTTGGGTTGTACTAAATAAGAATCTGGCCTTCACATTAATGATTTATTCACGTCGCTTCACTAACCAAGCAACCATTACATATACACAAATCAGCAGAAGGGTCATGCAGAATTAGGAAATGTTTTCTATTGATCAAAACAAAGCAAGCCAAGGTAATTCCAGAATAAATTACCAAGAATGTGCTGCATTCTCCATAAGCACTGATCTTCACCTCTATTCGGAAAAGTTGAAAGGTTCGTTCCTTCAGTTTACTTAAAATATTTTAAACACGAAAGACTCTGCAAGATGCTAGCAAAGAAAAACTCCTTTCTGTGGGGGTGGCTTTAAGTAACTACTATTTCACAAGTAGTTACATTGAAATGGGAAGCTGAAACTGTCTAAAGAAGTAGCTGCAATAGCCCAGGAATATAAAACTGAAATAGCTATTGGAAAGACAGAACAAATTTAGGAACTGGAGTTGGAGGCATTAAAAATTCATGGGCTCCAGCTCTTTAACTCTGATGCATTTGAAGCACTGAAACAGTTAAGGTATTTCACCAAGGCACAAAATAACCTCATTATCATTTCTAATACAGATCAATACTCAACACTGCCCTTTGAAAAACACAGCGCTTGCTGGTCCGCACATTTATTGTGATCCTTGCATTAGCTCACTGGCATTAAAGCTTTCACATAAGCCCTTTGCTAGCTTCTGAAACATGCCTCTTCCCCCCCTGTTTGATCAGCATATTCCTGTATCAATTGTAAGGAAAAAAATAATGCAAATCACAATCCAACCTATCAATTATTTTTCTTTCTTTTTTCCTTGTGACATTTTGTCAGGTGGGTTTCTCTGCTCCTTGGGGCTGCCTGGTGGCATTAGGGGGCTGCTCCAGTCAAGACTAATGGCACAGGCTCCGTCCCAGGTGGACACCGGGTATTGTTTGAAGTAACTGATTGGTGTGAGAGCCCTCTAGCTCCCTCTCCCCAGCATGTGGTCTAAAGCACAACATATGCTTCCTGCTTGCTAGATTTGTCTCCAATAATAAAAACAGGATTTCTTTTCAATTTTAGTCTTGTGCCCAATTTATCAAGCAAAATAACATCAAGGCTTCAAAAGGCTTGGTTGGTAATCTGGTTCTGCATTGGATTAGTGGGAAGAGGTGTAACAGTGAATAGAGAATTACCAAGATAATATCTTTTGCTGCACCATGAAAGAAAAAAAAAATATGTGTACGTGTGTGTGGGGTGGGTGTGCGTGTGAATTCTGACCCATTATTAGGGCTTCTCCTCCACAGAGCTGGGAATTGCAACCTGCAGCTCTCTAAATTGAGTTAAAAAATATAATAATGCAGGGGGAGGAGAATTGAAGCCACAGTAATACTGAGATCCTGATATTTGTTCTTTTCATTGTAAATGCTGATAAAATACGTTCGCTCCCTGGGGACTGGGGGGATGCAATTGTTTGGTGATGTTTCATTCATGCTGCTATAGGTCTTTAAACATGGAACGGGAAGGAAAAGGGACCCAGCTTTCTTGCTGGTTTTTGTTTGTTGTTTTTTTGTTTGTTGCCTTTTTTTTTCTTTAGAAGGTTGAACCATGAGAATAAAACTCCACCCTCTCAATTAACACAATAGCGCAATCTAAAGAACCTTGTCATTGTTTGCTGTAACGGTAATGAACAGTGCTACAGATAAATTTAGCGCTCCTTCTGACAGTACGTTATAATAAATAAGATAAGGCAATAACGGAAACAGCCAACTTAATCATATTAGAATATAGCATGCAAAATATTTAACTAAGATTTTCTTGTGAAAAACAGATTAGACATATTAAAAGCCATTGTTTGGTATAAGCAGTTAAGATTTACATAACTAACACAAGATGTATTTTCTTTCAACAAAGATTTGGATTTGTCTAGAAACCTCTCAATACTTTTAGATCAGAAAAAAAAAATTGTCTTTATTGATAGAATAAATCTGGGACCAATTAGTCTTCTTTTTCTTCTAGTAGAGCATGCAATTAAATGTATTGCTTTAGGGGAAGTTTTAATGCCGGCTGCACATTCGGTGAGGTAATGCCAAGCCAAACACTTTACAAGCTGCTCTAGGAACAGGCTGACTTCACAGCCACTCGGCTGCAAGAATATCTCAGTCTTCCTATGCAGCCGCTTTTGACTGACTGAAACCTGGAACCAGCCCTAGACATTCAGTAAGCTCAATTTTAGCGTGCAAAGATACCAGACAGAACTCCTGCAGAGTATCAGGATATTCAGCAATTTATGCTGTCTTTCGCCATATGATCTGTCTCTGTTTGAACATCTAATTTACTCTGTATCAGTCATCCTGCGTGATAAAACTTTGCCTTCCCTATTGTTCTTACAAAACGAACTGATCCATGCGTGCCCATGCGGAACGTACTTTCAAAATGGCTCCATTTGAATGGAGATTTGGACTTTCTGCACAAAAGGACTTGGAAAGACATTGCTAAGAAATACTAATACAGGATTATATTCTACTTCATACTTTTCTCTCACAAATGAGAGGTTTTCCTTGTTTTTCTTAAGGATTTTCTCAACCGCATCTGATAAAGAAACAACTGCCAGGTAAACGGGGAAAGTCTTAACTTTGAGCCCATCCATTTTCTGTCAAGTGAGCACAAATATCTGAAAGCGCCGGGATTAACATTCCTCGCAAGCAATACCTCATCTTATTGAAAGACTGAGGATAAACACTAGGCTGTTTGAGAAACTATGGTGATGCTATGGCTAAGTTTCAGAAAACGTCCAGAAAAAGTCCAAAGTCTGGATGCCTTGGAGCATCAGTTTCTTCCCAATTTAGCAGCAGGGGATTTCAAAAGAGGAGCTTCCCCTGAACACAGCGCTAAGCAAAGCAACATACAGCTACTGTTTTGGGCCACAGTAAGGGGAGAGAGCAGAGCTGACAGGGCAGAATCCAGCTTATCATGGGGCAAAACAGTCCCGTCTGTTGTGGGGTAATACAGAGATGCAGGTGGATACGAATGGGGTTGTGACTGCAAAAGGCTCAATATTTGTAGCCCCATATGTGTCTTGCAAAGTGAAATAATGTGATTACATTTCTGTATCATATATAAATAGCTGCAGTTCATCCCAAGATATCTTCTGGGAGAGGCAGGCAAAAAGTACAAATTTGCAGATGCACAATCAGATGGGAATACTACACACTGAATACAAATATTCTGCTTTGTCTGCTTTGTTTACATTTTAAAAAAAGGCAGAGTAAACATTACAGTGGCTGAGTTTTGATCACACCATGTGATCTACATACAAGTTATGCTCAGGGAAAGGATGTTTATCGCGTTCATCTCAAATGCAATAGAGCAATATCCAGTAACACAACCCAGTCTAAAGCAAAAGCAGTGCTCTTGACTTTTATGTCTCTTCAATTCACACATGCATCATGCAGAATCATGCATCAGAGAGAAATTTTATGGGGGAAACATGATTTATTTGTTCATTTGCCATGAAATCTAGAGTATTATGTTAAAACCTATGGGATATAGCAACTCCAGTGGAAACAATTACCGCTGCAGGATATGCAATATGCATTATATTTAGTTAATGTAATTATTTGTTCCTGGGCATCACCAAGGACAGACAGAACAACCCCTGCATGAAGGAATTTATGGTACAACAGCTACTTTCTAAGCTTCTCAGGCACATAAAGTTCCCACTGAGGACTATGTCTGATAATGCTCTACATAGTTAGGATGCACTTAGGGGTTCAACACGCTTTTATTACAGGCCGTAATTCTAGGAATAAGAGTTCTTTTGTGAAGTCTTACAGGCATTACAGGTTTATATTACTGAATATTCAGAATATTCCTGTGATAAATGGGCAAGAGTCTATTTACTCTGTAGCTTCTTAAAAGCATGGTATAATCACAAGGAGAACATATTAATTGCTCTGTTTGCATGTCCACACCTTCCTCTTTGTACCACAGGACCTGCAGAAATGACAAAACTCAGCTTGTAGAATGAAAAATGACAACAAAGTGAAAACAACCAAAAATATTTAAAACAATAAATAAATAAAATCTGTGGACTGAGGGAGCTAAGGAAAGAATGGGTGTTGTTCTAAGTTCGTTCTGGTCACTCACATAGTACTTGACACTATGATGATTCACAATAATCAATTATCTTTGTAATGGATAGGCCATCCTGAAGATAAGTAAAAATGTGTACATACTATGTGATAAGAAAGGAAATAATTTTTGCTATTCCACTTTTTCACACAGGTGCATTTGTTTGTACATTGTATGAATCTTGCTTTAGAACAGTTAATCTCTCAGTGGATGTCATTCTATAGATGAAGGTTAATAGAGATAATCCAGGTATCCCCCCCCCCCCCCCCCATCCTTGGACATTTGATGATATTTCTTTAGAATAAAAGAAAAAATTCCTCTCCAAGTACCAAGACTGCATTCTCTCTCCCACCCCCTCCAAAAATTTTTTTTTAAAACATGAGGAAATATGTGATTTCATTACACATACAAATCTTCGGCTACATCACAGAATTCATTAAGCACTAAGAAGACAAAAATATTCTTTCCACCGTTTCAAATACTAATAAGCTTTACTTAATTTCTCTGAGATAATATTAGTCAAAAAATGGAATATAAATGTTAATAAGACAACTGATGTCTCCAAAGCTTTGTTAAACACAATAGCCTGGGAAATTACAATTTATTTTAGATTTGATGAATCTGGTGAACACAAGCACACAAGGGAGAAGTTGCAGTCTTTAACTTGCAAACCACATGGCAATATTTTGAGTCTGCCTCATCCTTTAAAGGCACAGATGCATGTCCTTCTTTATGTGCAGTGGAAATATTTCCCCAAAGCTTTGCTAATCACAAGAAACATTGAAATTACTAATTTAAATGGTCTAAAGAAAGGCTGTCATTGCATAAGTGAGACAGTTCAGCAAGTCTTCCTCCATTACTGTATCTGCTCTGTTACTCCTTCAGGACTAGGCTGCATGACTCCAGCCGGGGGGTCAAGAGTGGGCTTGGCACCAGCCTGGAAAAAAAATGAGAGCAAGGAGAGTCTTCCTCATCTCTGAGAAGGGGAATACATCTCACAGGCAGTTTTCAGCTATTCTTAATTTGAAAGGATATTTTGCTGAGACAGACAAAAATATTTCTTCTTGCTGTCCACAAAAGCAGAATCTGCAATCACTGATTCAAAGCATCAGTTTTCTAGAGCCTCTCAGATATATGTTTTTAGATATCTGTAATGTTTTACAAGGCTATCAGCAAAGGGAGTAGATCTACTAATGGAAAAAAAAAAAACCAAAACCAAAAACCAGGCCCCTTTAATAACTGGTTACTCTTCTAGCTCTGCCTACAGGATGGCTAGAGTCTTCTCTGCCCTGTAGTGGGCAAACTGCAGCTGGGACTGGTTTGAGAATGGGTAATGAGAATTATAAGCAAGTGCAAATCTTTAATTGCTGCCACCTGTTTCCAGCTCTAAGGGAGTCAGAAGATATGGTGTTCGGGCTCTATCTGTATTCAATATTTTTGGGGGTTTGGATGCCTGGTACAACAATATCATGCCAAAGGATCCTGGCACCGCTATCTTGGCTTCTTCAAAACCCATGGACCATAACAATCTGTATGAAATTATGAAATGAACGTGGAAATTAGTTATCCCCATCATACAGAAAGCTGCTGTTTCTACGCGCTGTAGCATGAAGTAGGGTATAGTGTGAGATTTGGGCCACCAGCGGTCCCCTAAACCTTGGACTTCAGTATAAATTAGGAACTAATGTCTCTGTGCCTGTGTGCATAAGCATTTGAATTCTGGACTACAGATTTCCCTGCATATCTAAACACAGGTATTTTCATGCACTGGGAAAGAAAACTAGATCCAAGCAGCTAGATGCTTTAGTTTAGCCTAATAAACATCACAATTCAGAGATATAGCAGGGAGGTGAGTAGATAAACCCTTGGAAGGTCCTGATCCATTGGGCATCCTTAGACCAAACATAGCAAATTTTGGCAGTGCTGTGTTCAACACAAAGCTCTGCATCTCAACACTGATTACATTTTTTAATTTTTTCTCAGGAGACTCTTTACATTCAAAATGTGTGAGCAGGCTCAGGTGCTGTGGCTGGAAAACATGACTTCTTTTCCTGAACTGTCTCACCAAAATGCCCTCAAAAATTGCCTAAAGAAACGGAGTCTCTTGCTTCCTCTCACTCATGAACTCTATCTTGCACAGCTTCAAAAGGATGGGCAGAGGTTGGCCACCTCACAGCCAGGTATATAAAGTGGTAAATGGAGTCCTTTCTGTGGAGGCGAGGCCCTTTTCATGCTGGCAAATGAACCACACGAAGCCTCCACTTCTGAGTAACTGTGTTAAACACCAGGCTGGCTGCAAAGGTTGTTTCTCTTTACTGACAGTACAAGGAGCATCAAATGCCTAAAACCGGCTCCAAAATTTTCTTCCTAGGGAAAGGGAGTTCAGAGAGGAGTCTGTCTGTCTGGTAATTTTCCACTGAAACAGTCATGGTGACTGTCCCTTGAACATCACAATTTGATTTCTGCGAGCAGGCATGACACAGGCTGGTCTAAAGCCTGAAGAAATGTGGCTGGCACCAGTCAATGCACTACCCTTTAATCAGATCCGATTTGTTTCTTCAAAAAGGAGCATTTATTTTAAGTAATGATGCATGGATGCATCTGCATACGTGAAGGTGTATAATCAAAGCAAAGCCAGAGTTAGCTAATCCACCTCACAGGAGCTGCAGTAAACCTGTCAGTCATAAGATGCACCAGCTATAGCTACTAGGGATAACAAATGTGAATTAACAGCCAAATGCTTCAGCTCACTGGTATGGTGCCAAAGTATGATCCACAGCTAATTCCACAGGTTTTTCAAAGTTAATGTGTGGGGGGAAGGTTGTAGTCTGGGATGTAGGGGGATTTGAAAGAGATTGAGACCCATATGGAATTTTGCTGAGTCCTGATCACAGAGGCAGTGCCAACACTTTATGTCAAAATTACAGGGGTCAAAATAGATTTGGGGCTACGCTGAAGGAACATGATTGATGAGCACAAATATGAGAAGCTAGAATAACATAGTGAGGTCAGTGGAAGTCTTTGCAATGACTCCAGTGAGGCCTGGGTCAGTTACTAACTATAAAGTTGTGTCCACCACGGTGCTAATCAGCAGTTGTTTATTTTTATCTACATCTAAAGCCTCAATTTATATTAAACAAATGCCTTAACAAACAAACTTAAAACTACTCCAAAAATAGAGAGAAGCCAAAGGAACTAAAAAAATAAATACAGTGCAGATAAATATGCCAAATTAATTCCAGGTGGAGTTGATGCATCTTTTGATACATGACAAGAAAAGTAATCATTATTAGGCAGAGAAAATAGAAGAAAAGATGCTGAAGACCTTGGGATCTTCCCAGAATGAAGTACAGTCAAAGGAAGGAACACGTTGAAATCAGAATGGAGCTGTGTGAAATTATTAATAGCATAATCATACCTACAACATTATTGTCTGTGAACCCTGAGCTCTACCTTTTCAGAATTGTACAAAGAGACCATTATCCTATCCCAGCAGTTTGTCACCCGGTTAGCCAAAGCAAAAGGAGAAAGGAAATAAAATTTTATCTTCATTTTGTAAATGGGAACTCTCTAGAACTTCTTCAGTTTTGCCATAGATGACACAGGAAGTTTGCAGAGAAACCGGGATTTAACCCCTTTCACAGAGCATTCCTCCTTCTCAGATACATGTTCAAAATCAGAGTTCTTGTGGAAACTGAGAATTATAGGAATGGAAAGGACCACAGAAGGATCACAGAATATTTTTGTCAGATGCACATTGTTGTGGTTTAACCTGGCAGGCACCTAAACACCACACAGCCGCTCACTCACCCCACCCCCATCCCCCAGTGGGATGGGGGAGAGAATCGGAAGGGCAAAAGTAAGAAAACTTGTGTGTTGAGATAAGAACTGTTTAACAAGGAAATTAAAATTATTATTATTATTATTAATAATAATAATAATGTATGAAAAGAAAAAACAATCAGAGAGAGAGAGAGAAAGAAAACAAAAAAAAAAGCCAGGTGATGCACCCACTCACCACCCACCGACCAATGCCCACCCAGTCCCCGAGCAGTGATCGCTACCCCCGGCCAGCTCCCCACCATTAATATNTGTTTAACAAGGAAATTAAAATTATTATTATTATTATTAATAATAATAATAATGTATGAAAAGAAAAAACAATCAGAGAGAGAGAGAGAAAGAAAACAAAAAAAAAAGCCAGGTGATGCACCCACTCACCACCCACCGACCAATGCCCACCCAGTCCCCGAGCAGTGATCGCTACCCCCGGCCAGCTCCCCACCATTAATATACTGAGCATGACATCATATGGTATGGAATAGCCCTTTGGCCAGTTTGGATCAACTGTGTTAGCTGTGTTCCCTCCCCTTCCAACTTCTTGTGCACCTGGCAGAGCATGGAAGGCTGGAAAAGTCCTTGACTAGTGTAAGCGCTACTTAGCAACAACTAAAACATCAGTGTGTTATCAACACTATTCTCATACTAAATCCAAAACACAGCACTATACCAGCTACTAAGAAAAAAAATTAACTCTATCCCAGGCGAAACCAGGACACACATCATCCTCATGAGCTTATTACAATACTCATAGTATTATTGTTCAAAAGTTGTTTCTAATATGTAGCCTGAATTTCCCTTACTTACTTCCTTAGTTCAGTTCAAGAGCATCAGTTCTTGTTTAGTGCTATCAGACAAGGAGAAAAGATGATTTCCTTCCTCCCTCCAGCAGAAGGGGGTTTATGTATTTGAAGACTATTAGTAGCCTATTCCCGTTAAACTTCCCTTCTATAGACTAAACAATCCCTGTTGATTCAGTTTTTCATCATACCATCTAGATTGCTAATTGCTGGTTTCTGGATTTCTTCCAGCTTATCCCTGTCTTGCTTGTAGCACAGAGCACAAAACTGAACGAAGTACTCAAGCTAAGGCCAGCTGAACACATCTCCAGGCGACAAACAAAACCACTCAATTCCCTTTCATAGAGGAGGAAGCTACACCATGTTCTTGCTCTTAAAGAAAGTTACGAAACAAGCTAGTGTTTTAATGTCAGCTTTTCTTGCTCAGCTTGCCTGCCTTTGGCACAGGTTAAAGAGCAACTTGCAACAAGCTAGATTTAAAGCCAGCCCCAACCGCTTCACTAAGAGGTAAAGCTTAGTACATTAGAGAGCCACCAACACAGCCATGTTCCTCCCAGCACCCTGAAATAGCTGCATGGTAGCTCGTTGTGCTGTGTAAAGGTGCCAGCATTTTGAAGTTGGTCTAGGATCTCTGTACTACACTTCCATTTATGAGCTTTAGTAACCCAAAGCTGACACACAACTGATGGAGAAAGGGGAAAGTGAACAAGAGGCAAAATCTTACTCTGGGTCCAGGGAGAAGCTGCAACATTCAAGTATATAGCTTTAATGTCACTGGTAACTCCAAGGCTCATTTGTCGTATCTTAAATATTGTATGTTAAATACTGCTCATTTTCAAGAAACAAAACAACATTAATAGGCCAGCACAACTTCTTAGTCAGAATCTGTTAGCACATGTTCATGTTCCCCCTAAGAATGCACACATGGAAAATATGAACATGTTTTATTTCACTGAAATTTTATTACGTTTTAAAATTGTTGAACAATGAAATGCACAGATGCTGTGTAACCTACATGGAGTCTCTGAGTATTTAAAATGTCTGTCCATAAGTACTGCAGGGTCAAATCTTGCTGCCTTTTATTCACCCTAGAATCACAGACTAATTTGACAAGGGACCTTTGGAGGTTATCTGACCCAACCAGAGCAGGGCCAACTTCGATCAGGTTGCTCAAGGGATCATCCAGTCAATTTTTTTAGTATCTCCAAGGATCGGATTCCACAACCACTCTTGTTTATTCAAAATTATTCCTGTTGGTTTCAAAGGGTCTTGCTGTCTAAAATATTACTCAATATCCACAGCAGAATCTGAATACAACCCTAATATATTACAACCAGTGTCCTGGTCTACAGCTGTGTCTCTCTGCGAATAACACAAGTTCACCTTTATTTTTAAGGGCCAGATGATGAACTCTCTGCTCCCACAGTAGACATTTCAATGCAGTCAGTGGATCTCTTCTGGTGAGCGTCTGGCTGTTAACAGCAGAAGAACAGTCACTTTGGCTCCTAATGGTTAAAGGAAAAAATACAATGTGTGATGTAGCATATGGAAAAACCAAACAATGAGTAAAACAGTCCCTTTCATTGTCATTTTAGAGCTAGTAAAAAGATGGCAAGCAAAGGATCAAAGAAAAACCAGGTGAAACATACCTAGGCCACAATTAATAACAGTAATCTTGGTACAATAATTCACAGTTCAAGTAATTTCAGAAATTGTACCAACTTTACTAGACTTCTTTTTCTAATTTCCTCTATATTCAGTGCTAGCAATCCTCGTTGTTTATCCCATTCCATACAGCAATTTTCATCAGCAGAGCTCAAAACATGTTATAAAAGTGCTCATTAGCATGAGAGTTCCTCATTCAAAATCCACCAAGATCAATGAAAAGTACCTCTACTGACGTCTCCCAGCTTGTTTCATTTCTGCTAACTAGCAAGGGATCTATTCTGTCTAGCATCTGGAGGGTGTTAAATAGTCACCCACTGGCCAAGTACTAGAAGACTTACAGTTTGGCCATCAGTGGAACAATATGGAACAGCTCAGTGAATGTTAAAATAAGGCCAAGGGTATTGACAGCAGAAGAACATTAATATTAAGGTCAATAGATATCTCTATTTTTCACTGTTGCCATTCTAATGGTATACAAGTCTGTTCAGTATCTTCAAGACTGGGTCTGAAAGACAAGGCCAGATCTGCTATTTAAGAATTCATCCACCTGAGGTGGCTCATACTTCCAAAGGATTCGTTAACTGAACAGCCCTGCTTTGACCCAGGAAAAACTGTATGGTGTTCACTAAATTTGACAGAAAGGGTCAATAGTCCCTGTAATGTAGAGGGGACATCCCAGTTATCAGAGGTCTCTAGTATCACCTGGCGTTTTGACTGGTTATGGAGCTTGCCACCAGCCTCAGCTGTGCACAGCTCTGAGCTTTTCTGTAACTTTCATCTTCTAAGCACTGTTCTCTGCTCTGCAGCAAACTTTACCGGCCATAAATGGCCAAGGTTTCCATTACCTGGGATTTGGTTCAATATTTAGAGATTTAGCCAGAAAGGAAGAAATATGAAGGGAAACTGTTGAAAAAAAGCCAAGTGGATCAGTTCAATAAACCAGTCTCAGCCAGCCTCCAGGCAGAGTTGTAGCAGAAAAGGTATTATTCTTAGTCAATGGTCATCTCTTCCTGATCCTAGTTAAAAACGCCTTCTCATGTTCATACACTAAGCAAAAAGCAAATAACTGCATGGGTAACTAGCATAAACAGAAATAATGGATTTCTGTGTAACACTAACTTCTTTGGTCAATTAGCACAAAATTTAATTTGCACTAATCAGTCTGAGGCGAGGGGTGCATGAAATTAAGCCGACATGTTAATTTTATGTTTTGTGGTGCTCCTTTTTTTTCCATTTTTTCCCCTTCTAGATGAAAGCATATATCTAAATATCCTGAGTATTGTCAGCATTTTCAAACACTCTGCACGAATATAAAGTTTGGTCTACATGTATGCATAAGACTATTAAGTTCAAGAATACTATGTTAACTAGCTAGCCTAAACAAAGATGGCTAGAAAAAATGTTTATTCAGGTGAACTTTTTATTGGAAAACAAAATCAGGTACTTTTTAAACAAAAAGCTCCAGCAAATTAATCAATTTTCTAATTAATCTGGAGTTAAAATTATATTTTTACCACAGTGATAGAGAAATGTGAAACATTTCCATTTTCCTGGGTTTGGGTTTTTTCTTCACCACGCATTGCAAAGCTAAAGCAATACTTTTGTCCTTGTCTGCTGCAAATCTCTGTGTATAACAAAGCAGTGGTTCACAATACAAATATATGGCTTAAAGCCTAAACGGCTCTTACACAGAGCTTACAGATAGCTCAGTCCTCTGTATGGAGCAATGGGTAACAAAGCCAACGATGGAAAAAACCAAAACAGTTAAAATACTGTGTTTTCCCAGAAGGCACCATTTCCCTGGATTTCAACCTGTAGGCAGTTCTCTGGACAATATAGGGAGAAGAACAATCCCCCGTTTATTTCTAGATTTCCCCAATCTACTTGAACATTAACATAAGCATCTCTTGACTGTGTTTTAGCCCAAGAACCAGGCTGGGCCCTACTGCTCTGTGTGGCTACTTATAAAACATTCACCCTCCTTGTTCTTTACGGCTTATCAGTAAGCCTGGGAAGGTGCAGTGAAAACCTTCTGTATCTTCTTCCTTGACTCTGACCATGAATCCTCTCTGGCCCTGTTCATTTTGTTATTTTGTGTTTACCTCCACAAACATTACAGCCACTGCATTTTACAAACTCATGAAAACCAAGCTGCATGCCATCATTCATCAGCTCAGTACTGACTATTAATGGAATAAGGTAACACAACAAGCAACGCTATTTGTAGAAAGCTATTTTCAATTTGCACGTACAAGTATCCCTACTGGTTGTGACATTGTCCAGTCCAACAAAGGCAACACCACCATGTGATCTATGTGACGAGTCATCTCTCTCTAAGGAAGTAGAGGTGCCGAATGTGTCCTACCAACAAAACCAGATCTGTTTGATGCAGCTCCAACATCACATCTATAACCATTTTCTATTATCAGCCTAAGTGAATATGTTCAAATAACGAGCATTGTTCAAGGAGATTGCATTCTTCTTTTTGATATTTTTGAGGCAGAAAAGCAAGACTAGATTTATTGGACAGATTATTCCTGCCTAGTGCATTATTTGTAGTACCTGAGTGCTACCTTTTTTCTAATTAAATGGGTAAAATCTCAGCTTGTCTGCAGTCTTCTGGCATCTAGCTAGCAATCATAATTTGATTCCTCTATAAACATAACTATTTTTAACATCTGTATTCTTTTCTTATGGCACATTTTAAAAATACACCTGTTTTTATTTCTTCAGAGGCAGAGGAATAACTGAAGAGTTTTCTTGAGGCAGACTGCAGGAACCTCTCCTTCAGCTCCTCTGAGCTTCTACGTTCATCAAAGAGCTTTAAAGTCTCAATCAAGCAGACTCGAACAATAGTCTGATCACTGGATGGAAACTGCCTTTTGTGTATTGCACAAAACATGGATCTTCACAAGATACACCACCCTGGAATTCATTCTCATTGCAGAGAGTTCAGAGGAGTTACTTCCGATTTACACCTCGGTACGTGATATCAGAGCCAGGCCTTTTCTTCCAAGCTATTTTTCTATTTAAGTAAAGGTTGATTCAGGGATAAAATTTTTTCCAGTATATATTTTTAAGAACACGGGAGTGAAAGGAATTCCCTGAGCACGTACCCACTTTTGAATAGCAGCGCACACTTCTTAAGGGGGAAGGTCTGTATGTATCTGTGCCACCGATGGCGATACCGCATTTTGAATCAACTCCTGTTTTCCCCTTAACTGTTCTGTCACCCTGTTTGGGATCTCATCTACCTTCCTCATTACAGCCTTCAGAGGGAGGGCTCCTACCACACTGAGAGTCAAGAGCAGATCATGTCCCTCATTTAGACCCAACACATCTTTCCACAGCCCACTAATTGCATGGCAGCTCAGGCTCATTTGTCTTCCTGGATCGTTAAAATTCATCACCATGCTCTGTGAGCTCTCACTCCTGCCCTTGGATGGGCAGCTGTAGATTATTTAGCCAGACCAATCCCTAATGTTTTTAACTAGGAACTGACCCCAGCACCTGAGCACCTGCTGGGCTCTTAGTCTCTGTCACGTTAAAAGAGTGCACAGAAGGACCCGAGCCATCAAAAGCATCCTGCTGCATTACATTAAATATTGATAAAAATATGCAAATTGTTTATTGATCTTCTCCAGGAAGGGCTGAGATAATGAGAGAGGGACTGTTTGAGATGATGCTTGGGATTTTTAACCTTTTTTTTTTTTTACATTAGACTGTTGTTGATAGCTGAAGTTAATGAGGTCTTTTGGTTCACTCAGTATTTCAGACCTTACCACTGGTTTGAAGATAAAAGAGATCAATGCACCTTTATTGTGCATCACTGCCAGCAAGTGCCCTGAAAAGGGCAGGAGTATTTGTACAGGTGCAGTGCCAGCACTCCTTCCTAACTTTACCTGGACTGCCCTGGTTAATAATATACTACTCTAAATTGTCTTATCCTTCATTGTATTTGTTTTCCAAGGCTGGCATATATCAGAAGTTGATGCTCACACTGTCTCCAACTTATTAGCAGCTCAGTATATAATTAATACCCAGAGACCAGTTGTTTTTTCTTTCCCTTTTGTTCAGAGCATTAACTGCATTGAATATGCTTCCTACCCTTTATGTGATTGACATGTGACAGCTTTTAGCTGTCTTTCTGTGCCTTCATCCTCATGGTGGAAACTTCTTCACATTCACATCCTTGGCTTTTTTTTTTTCTTTCCTTCTTTCTGTTCTATCTCTTCCTCAAATTTTTGGGTGCTCTCTGATGCCTCAGGGGAGTAAGCAACAATAAACCCAAAGCAGCTGGACAAGAGCATTATTGCCTCCACACCAACCATCCATTTGAAACCATAAATCTGTCACACCTGGTTTACCTGCAGGATGTTGCTTCTGCACCTCCATCAAGCCTAATTCCAGACAAAAATGCTGCAGATGTGGCTGCAAGAAGTCTCCCTCTGCAACTGGGCCCCCATTAAACAAATTCCTGGAGTGTCTGCATCTTGTCTAGGAAACAGTGAGAGGCAGGTCACAAGGGTTTGCTAACGCAGAGTCCAGGCTGCAACGACTGTCATTCCAGGCTGGTACTGATTTGAAACAGAGCCTCCCTTCCCAAAGCAGCCAAAGAATAAGCTTCGAATTCTCACCATAATTATTTAAATTTCCTTAGAATTTGGATGAGCCCGTCTAAGTGGAGATCGGTACTATGTTAGGAGCTGCACGAAACCATATTAAGCTGCATCTTTGCCCCAAAAAGCTTACTGTTCTTAGATGAACAGAACAGATACAAATGTGATCTGAATGTGAGAGAGTGACTTTGGTGGCAGGGAAAGGTCTCAGGTTTCTCCTTTGCCACACGGTCCAAGCATGTACCACCCTGGGCAGCGCCCAGGAGACAGGGAGGAACAGGGCTGCAACTTCTTTGCCTTTCTTTTCTTTCCCTTAATAACCTGCAGCTGACAACACAGAAACAGAATGAGAAAGCAAACAGCGGCATGGAGAAGTAGGAAGACTGCAAGCACAACTCAAATCTCACGGGTTCCAGTCTGCTGCTGTGGTCCCTGGGCCACCAGTGTCCCCATGGGCAGTTATGCAGGTACCTGCAACAGGGGATGCCATTCTGACCTGCAATTCTAAAAGCAACAGTTTATTTTGTTAATGTTACCAACTGGTTTTATCACAAAAGGGTATGTCCTAGGAAAGGTGTTTCCAACACAAGCAGACAGCAATAAATGGAGGTAGACAAATACTGCCAGCAAAATATCAGAGAGGGGACAACACCTAGGGGTGATGCACCTCAACAGGATGGCCAGATAAAATCTTGGATCTGTTATGCCCAAGTTCAGGTCCCTACCGTGTCAGTCTAAGAGTAATCTGGAATTTAAAACTTGGTCCAGGGGCCTAATCCTGGATCTACTTGTGTTCTCAGTACTCCTGCCACATGCAAACACAACTTTACAAACACTACCAACTCTCCCGACAATCTGCAATGTGTAAACAAATACTTCAATACCATCATATTTTTGTTTAAATCTTCTAAGGATTTGGATACAGAAAATCTTAACTATAAAATCTCAAATACGCTATGCCTAGAAACAATTACATGCCAGCACTCTTAGGAAAAAATCTAGGAGCAATTACTAAAGATATTCTAATTCATACACTGAATATATTCTGAGATTTTGTATTGTTCTACATCAACTAAGACTATGGGAGAAAAGATTTTACTTGAGCTGTGCTTTCTCAGGGGAAAATACTCCACTGAGAGCTTGAAAAAGTTGGTTTTCCAGAGCAAATCAGAAAAATAGAAATAAACAATTATTCAAAATTTGATGGAAGAACAAAGTAATTGATGGACTATATTTCCCTGTGTACAATTTCAAGATTGATGCCATATGATTGCGTATGTCAGGATACAACAGACCTGAATTATTAATTGCTCTATGATTCCCATTCTCTGAATGATACACTCCCTCAGTGCTTCTCTGAATGTATATTCTGTACATGTAAAACAAGAGCAAAAGCATCGCTGCATTCCCAGATAAACAGAAGCATTTTTAGGTTTGACAATATTTCGCTCCCCCCACCAACAGAAAGAACCAACCAATTTAAAATTGCTAAGCAGCAGGGGAAACAGTTTTTCCCCTTCTCTTTCACACCAGAGTATTTAATTATGAATTTATGCAAACAAAAATTTCAGAGCTCTCACTGCTCCTACAGTCTCTTGCCCGAGGTGCTTTCAAGCCCACAACTGCAGAACAGAGGGGGTGGAGTAGAGCCCCAGCATTTCAGACAATCAGCTTTGAAAGCATGTTACAGCCTGTTTAGTTGCAGGCCCCTATTCATTTTCTGTGTTTCAAACAAGAGTCATTTGCTTGAACACTGCTTGCTTTTTTTTTGTTTTTAAAGAAAGTCCATTTATTCAAAGAAATGAAAACATATGAAAACAAGAACAAAAGCTAAATGCTAGTGGGAGACAATAGAAGGCAGCTGTTAAATGTGACCAAGGAAATTGTATTTTTTTTCTCTATTGGCTGTATTGGAACTGAAAACATAGACAAAGGACTTCTCAGTTATACTTCTGTAGACTGAGAATAAAGCCACTGAAGTCATGGTATCTTCATCTATCAATGAACCCAGAATAGGCGCAAGGTGTCTTTGTGTTTCTTTACCATACTAAATGTATTTGCAGTTCAAAACCCTGATTCCCATTTAAACAAAGGCCACTGTAAACATTTCTGGTGATGTAAACAAACCTCAAGGTAGGAGCACACTATATTTACATCTACTGAATGACCACTTTGAACAGTGAGAGTGGCATAAAGTAGCCTTCATGTCGATAAAAATCAGATCTTAAGTTCTGAAAACAGAAGAATGCAATGACCGCATTAATAACCAGTAATGACCAATTTCTAAAACCAGATGGTTTTAAATAAAATCTTCCAGATCATCTTCCAATTTGCAGTTTAGCTTTACAAGAGGTTTAGGTTTTTCAGGTGCTGGTCATATACCAAGCAACAGGCTCTACAGGAAATAAGGAGCACACCAGCTTCACTTCTACATCTGTTTGGGCAGCAGTGACTCCATTTAAAAGAGGGTTTCATCCCGGTTTGCAACAAAACCTTCAAACCTTCTAGAAAATAGACAAGATCCGAATAAGTAATCCAAGTCAGGCAGACCCACCCAAGTACGACCAACTCCAGCAGCAGTGGGAGCACTCCTCAGGCTACATGAGAGCCGCAGACCCGACAGACCCCAGACTATCTGCGTGGTTGGCAGTCACATGCTGGGAGCCCTGCACCAGCACCAGAGGTCCTGCAACCCCTGGGAACTTCTACTCTGAGACGGTCGCTCAGGGAAGCCAATTCAAAACTAGGAGCCACGTGAATTCTGGGAAACGCAACTCACGGCAATCTGTCTAAACAGCTGATAAGATCTATGAACTTGGGAGATTCCCAGAGCTTTGACGATTTGTTAACTAGAAATAAGACAGCCTGAAAGGAGGCTGGAAGCCCATCTGCACCAGGGGCTACAGGATCAGTAGCTAGCACTCTGGGTTTTAGGCGCCCAAATCTTTCAGGAGCCTCTCTCGGAGACAGACATGAGCTGCTATCGGTTAAGTATGGGAGCTAAGGAGCTGGCTCCCACAGTCTTCTCAGCACCCGCTGGCCAGGCAAGCTAGCAGGAAAAGAAAAGTCATCAAAACTCTTCCTGTGCTTGTCCGTCTCCATAGATTATTTTGGATTTGACAAACAGGAATATTGTGGGAGGAAAGGATTGTCTTGGAAAACACCCAATTGAGCCCAAATTCCACTCACCTCAAGACACGCAGCTATCTCCAGCAAACACACAGTGTCAGATACACCTGAAAACAGGAATACACACTACTGAAAATACATTCTTTCACAGGATTCCCACACTGCTAGAGAATTAGTGAGAAAACAAACCATATCTGACAGATATTAATCACATCACTTAATACACAAGCAACAGGTGTGCTCAAGATGAGATGGCAGAAGAATTGATGCATAATAAAATTAATTGTTTTTAAATGTGTTTTTCACACAGAAAAAAACCCTCTAGCACATCTCCCTTTTTTTTTTTTTATAATTATTAGTTGTTCTTTCAGCAATGAATTGTAAGTTAATATTCTGAAGTCAGTCATTTAGAAAGAAAAAATAAAGGTATGTTCAGGAATGACAAAATGCTGCTCAAAGAAGAGCAGTAACGCCACACCTGCAATCTGCTTTGAAAAATTACCTAAAGCCCACAGTTAAAGCTCTTGAGAACAGAGCAGAACATAGCTAGCATCACCTTTAATAGCCCTCCCATATCAAGCATTTCTCATCTCACCCTAGCAGCCAAAAAGGAGCATTATCAGTGTCGACCCATATCTGCAGGCTGTGTTTGGGTTACCGACAAGGATGTCAGAAGCAACAGCACAGGATCCGAGATGTCATGCATTAGCCCCCCAAAAACAGAAGATGCTTCGCAGTTGCTTTTCCAGCACTCCAGTCTAAACAACCTAGCACAAATTAAAAAAAAAAAAAAAAAAAAATTACTGTGTGAANGTGAACATTCCTCCCCCCAAAGAGACCTTTCCTGACTCCCTGGCTGAGCACCAGCCCATCTGTTTGTTTTTGTATTTGCAGGTAAGCATGGCAACAGCCACAGTGAGGTCACTGAAGAAATGTTTAGGTTAATGTAATCATTTCATCCCTTTGAAATACAGCATGTCTTGCCAGCAAGGCCGCACACTGGAGAGGCAAGATATTTGTTTAAGAGCAAGGGACCTCACTCTTCTCTTCATTTCTGCTTGTTTTGCACTAACGTAGCTCAGCTGATTTCTCTGGTATTGTTTGAAGGAAATTTCTAGAGACAGACAGGAGCCCAGTGATGCCAAGACCCAATAAAATCTATACCATCATTACCGGTGACTGAAGAAGCGTGTGTCCAGGAGAAAGAAGGCTTCTGGTTGATCCAATCCCTGACCTCCAACAGCTCCAGATCAGCACCGGTTATATCATCCATGGTCACAAAGATAGGGTTGGCCCGCCCTGCCTCGGTCTCCAGCACCCACGCTGCACTAGAAGACACTACTGCGGCACTGCCAGACCAAGCTTTACGTCTGCAGTGCCGGGGTAGCGCTCACTGCTCCCGGGGCAGCCTCCTGCCTGCCGGTACTCTACCACCCCACAGCCAGCAGGACCAGCAGCATGGGGAATTAGAAGAGTTCTTTGTAGGACAGAGGAACTGATCCTGGTGGGACCTCCTAGGAGCAGCAAGACATGTGAACCCAGAGCTCTCCGGGCTAAACCTGATCTGTTCATAGACAGATACAACTCTCATTGACAGCAACAGCAGAAGGACTTACGGACTCCGCAGGAAAACGGTGGATCCTACACTTCTTACCTGGATTTCTGCTGTGCCCTTTGTCAGAGAGAAAGGCACATATACTTACACTTGTATCACAGCACTAGCAGGCTGTTTCAGCACTCACAACAACGAAAGTAATGTACACAATCTTCATTGTACTGTCCAGAAGAAACATGTTATTTATTGACTGAAAAATTGAAAATTGAAGCATACCAGCCCTCTTAATACTGCAAGGACCTGATTCAATATCCACCAAAGTTTTTTTCATTGTCTTTAATAAACTTTAATAATCTAGGTTCATAGAATTACTGCTTTATTAAATCAATGACAGAACTCCAACTATTTTGCAGTAGGACTGGTAGTCCTGTTTACTCGGGATACACATTTACTGCTAACGACTTTCTTTTTCTCTCTTCCTCCTTTTCTGTTATTTTTATATTTGTTTTCAATAGATCTTTTTTGTGCCTATAACTCTGGAATTCAACAAGTGAAAACACTAAGTAGAATCAGATACCGAGATTATAATGGTAAGCATAAGAATATTTCCTGTTTGATAAAAAGCAGATGAGCCTTAATTTAAAAAAAATAAAATATAAATCACATTAAAGGTCAAATCCTGACACAAACACCCCCTTCATTATAGCCACTGATAAAACTACCCGTGATTTTCAGTGGCATCCAGATTTAGGTCTAATGATCAAGCTGATAACCACACAAGAGAGGAAAATCAGAAACTGTACTGGAAATTCAAGCTGACACTCTGACCTTAACTCATGCTGTGGTGGTTTTTGAAAGGGAGGGGAAGGAGCAGCTTTCTTCTCAACAGCATGAGTTCAGACAGAAGTGTCATCCCATATTTTCCTATCCTTCTTTACATAGTTTTATTAAACATTGCTTAAATATGTTCCAAGGTGGTTAAATATTTAAAAAGGGGCAATTCCTCGCATTAGGCAGAGCGCAATCAAAAGGCAGAGTGCAAGCAAAATTATGCCATTTCAGAGGGACAATGTTTTTATCCATACAAAGGCTGCAAAGACTTGTTTTATAGTGAGAACGCAATGCTTTTAAAGCAAAAAAAGAAAAAAAAAAAGGAAAAAAAAAAGGAAAAGCCAGCTTGTATTGCCCGTTGGTTTATCTCCAGTGATCCTTAAAATAACAGAAAATGTCTTTTTAAATGCTCAGTTTCCACCAGAAACTAAGCTTGCCAATATGGAAAACAAAACATGAACTCCTAATCCTGCAAGATCTGGAGATCTTGAATATATGTTTTATTCTGATATTTCTATGAGTTGCTTAAATGCGTAATGGTGATAAGATTGTTTGTCTGATTTTAATGCAGGTAATGTACTCTGAGCTCAGTGATCCAAGAGAAAATTTCCCAGCAGGCCATACTTGACAAGCAGGTGTCACTCAATCATGCACGTTTTCACGTCCCTGAGAGGACAGATGGTCCCAGCCTACTTAGCAATTCCATCCTCTGTTGGCAGCCCCCTCTCCAATGCAGTGCCGTAATAAAGATGCTCCGAGATTTGTGTTAATCTGTGGTCTTTGGGGTAAACTGTAAACAAAGTGTGTAGAGTTATCGTTTCTCATTATGAGCTGGACCTCTTCTCCTCTGCCTATAACATATAATAGCCTATACCCCTGGACTCAGCTTTCATGGAGATTAGTTCCTATCATTTTAAGCACCACAGAATTACCTGGTCTGCAGGGACTTGACCTAATCTGTTTGAGGCTTTTACTATAAAGACAGTAAGACAGACTTTTTTCTCCAAATTAGGAGAACAATGGTTTAAATTGGCAATAGCTCCTGTTGCTGAATTTTATGCATATGCATGTATTATACTTGCTGATTTCCTGCTCTGAGATAGAAGAGGCAGTGTTATTCCTCTTGTCATGGTTCAGAAACAAGAACAGCAAGGGCTGGGAGGGGAGGGAATAAAAAATCCCTACATCTGAACACCATGTTGAGGGGGGTTATTTGTCGATTCTTTTTTCACTGCTGTGATACATTTCCACTGCATCCAATTTTCCCTGTGTAAAATGAAGACTATCTTCTCCTCACAATCTGACAAGTGCAGTAGGGAAAAAAAGCAAAGGGAGAGAGGGAGTGTGTGCGAGAGTTCCCAGAGTCAAGTCTGGTGCCTCCTATAATTTATGCCATTAGGGAATTTTCCAGGACTTTCTACGTGCAGAAAGGAAAAAAAAGGTCAAAGGTTTAGAGTCCTCATAACACTACTCAAAACAAAGCCAGAGCTGCTTCCAGCACCAGCATGTGCCACAGAATGAGGTTGGAGGGATATCACATTATTAAAATGAATTATCCAAATTCATGTCTCTCTCACAATTTTCATCTTTCAGGTGTAACAGAGGTTACCTGAAAATCAAGGAGCATCATACTTTGGTTTTGGCTTGTGCAGTCTCATAAAGGGGGTCTATGAAAGATTCACAGTGATTTTAATGGACTATGGATCCAACCAGAGTGCTTGGATGGACAGAGCTCAACTGATGTTAAACGGAATCTTGTCCAGAGTTTATCTCTGAGAAGGAGGGAGGAAATTTTCACCTGTTGAAGCTGATGGAAAGAATTAAACAAGATTGAAACGTGTGTCATTTCAGAAGTTCTTGGGTTTCTCATTCTTAGTCACAAATCTTGGAATTCTTACCCAGTCCTGGAAAAGAGGAATACTTTTACATGATTTTGTCAATGGCAACAATAAATACCAAATAGGAGTTCAGAAGAATCAGCTGACACATAGTGAAGTTGATTAGATGACAGGGGAGACATCATGTCACCACAGGTCTCCAGGAAACATATTTTCTTGCTTTCTTAGTACCTCCATAAGCACTACTTTCCTCACGAGGTAACAGACACTTGTAGACCTTGTGCAGACTAGTCCTTACTGACCAGCCACACGAGAGTGCTGGAAACAGCTATGAGGTAACCATTTAACTGACTTCATCCTCGTCACTGACTCTAAGCCATCAAAAGACTATCAAGTAAGATAGAGATGGAAATGGAAGGTAAAAAAAAAAAAATCAGATTAAAAGTCCTGTATCAAAGTTTGATTCAGTCGTGTGGTCAGTAGGACATTGTACACTCCAGTGCTGATAGGAATTAGGAATTGAAAATCCGTGAAAGGCCTTTCCAGTGTAGTGTAATACTTTATTTGCACATAAACACAGTGACTGAGCCAATGAATCCTTCTCCATGTGAACAGATTGCCTGGTTGTTATCTGTATTACAGTAGTGCCCAGAGGCTTTAGTGGAGGATGGGGACTCAAGAGCCTCGGTGGTGCCCTGAGTATCACACTGGGCTGAGGGCACATTGACACGGGCACATCCAGCAGTTGCAGCCTAGCTCTGCCTGACTGGTAGGGCATAACCCAGATCAGGTCCCAAAGCTAAAACATCCCGCTTTCCCAAACTTGCCCATTAGTCTAGGCTCAGTGATAGCGGCAGGGCTGCACAATCAGAGCTGGCTCACCCTCAGCTAGTGGGAGGGGAGGAGAAAGGGCAACAGAATTTACCTTTCCACGGCTGGCTGTGGAGATGTGCCCTGAGACCGAAGACATTGAGGTTTCTTTTCTAATTTCACTACTGGTCTCCTGGGTCACTCAGCAGACTATTGGCAAGTCATTTCACTTCTTCCCTCACAAGAAGCAATGACAAGGACTTCCTATGGACCAATTACGCTCCTTAACCTGGGATGCTCACCAAAGGTAAAAGAAGAATAAGAAGTAGCACCAGTATAGTGAGATATCGAGAATGCTGAGTACCAAGTCTCTTGCCTATCAGCTCAGCACCCTGTAGTCACAAATCTGGTAGAGCAGTTCCCATGTGAACACTCACAGAGCTGCTGTGCCTGGTCCCTCCAGTGCCCATCCGCTTTGCCCACACAGCTCAGTGGCCTCTGGATCGCAGGAGCTGCAACACTATTTCTACAGACTGCTTGGGCATATGTGCCTTTCTTATTTTTCCTTCCTAGAAATGGAGCCTTGCTCTCTTAATGCCTTAAACATCCAAGTCCACAAAGCATCCCTGTACTTTGCGAACTCGAGCCATGTGAGTAGCCTGTGAGTATATTTTGGATAAACAACTTGAGTTTTCTCCTTCCCATCATTAGGAGAGCTCATAGGAAATGAGAAGTGAAGGACTCACAAGCCTAAACCGCTTTAAGTTGTTGCCAAATATGTCTTTCGCTGAAAAGAGGAAATTATTATAGGATTATTTCCTGTAAATTCAAACCACTGTCAAATGAAATATGAACATAAGACCGGCTACACTGGCTCACACCAAAGGTATGCCTAGACATACTCTGTTTGCAGCAGTAGCCATAAGCAGATGTCCAAGTAAGAGTAAAAGCAAGACAAGTGGATGGGACACTCCTTCCTAAGAGTCTCCCACCTTCAGCTATTTCAGTTCAGGGACTTCCAAAACTGGAAGAACACAACAGAGAAGATGAAAACTGAAGCAAAATATAAATTCTAAAACCAACAAATTCATCCTAATAAGATGAGGTAGCAAAATTTACTTTCAGACATACTTGAAAGGATATTCAGAGCTTAAAATTAGCAAAAGAGCTAGCATCCACTCCCAGTCCATCCGAGCCATACTTTCTCTATTTTATTTTATATTATTCAGTACTAGCAATAAAGTCTGGTGACTTTTAAAAAATGTTGTAAGGGGAATACAGCTGCATTTGAGATGCAAAGACCATTTCTTTGTTCTGTATCTAGCAGTGCTCACAACTATAGAGCACCACAAGTGAGAAAGAATAATGCAGTTTCAAAAGAAACATGAATGAGGCACGTCAGCAATAATGTACACACAGCACTACACCTTCAGAAATAGGCGTGCACACTCTGGCTCGGACTTAGAAGCTGTATGTGTATGCCTGTGCATTGACATGCTCACACATGTACATTTTCGTTGTGCAAAACCACTTTCTATCACTGGAAGAGGAAGGGCAAATATATCAATGATCCATTTTGCAGAGCAGCATTTCCTTTTCATCCATACACCCGACGAACAGGGGACAGCAGTTATTTCCCTCCCCAGCTATCAGTCTTTCTTCCATTCTGACCAGTGCTTGATTCACTGAAGCTTCCACTGACAGTAAAACCCAACTGTCTACCATCCTACTGTGGCAGAAGCAGAAGGAAGGAAGCAGCGCATGCAGTAATACATTACTCAGTTGCATACGCTCTCTGTAGCTTGCACACAACGCTCCTCCCCTGCCCAAACCTCTCCTCAGGTCATACCATGGCAGTGAGGAACTGGGCTGCCATCTAACACAGCTAGATTCAGTGACCACTGTGGAAGTGAAAAACGTGTCTTTCTTCTCAAACTTACAACCTCTCTCTGCTTACTGGGAAAGAAACAGCTAAATTCTTCAACAAGGTGGTGTTAAATACGCCCTCACACCTCTGGAAGGAGTCACCTGAGGACCATAAGCTGGCCTATAAAACAGGCATAATGAAACCTATCAATTTGGAAGAAATAAGAATCCTACAAGATGTTATTATCTTTAGGACTGGAATAGGACAATGCAAGCAAGTAAGAGGAACATGGCTCCTGCTGCTTAAGGACTGGAAGGGAAAAAAAAATCTAGATCAGAAAAGCATTAGACAGTCAAGCAGAACTGCGCGTACGCTGCTAAAGCTCCCAGGGACAAGTTGACCGGTTACTGCTAGTAGAAAGGATCAAGGTGAATAAGGGAGGCTTTAAGACACAAACTGAATAGCTGATACAGAAATCTGCTGGACCAGAGGGAGATAAGAGACTCAGCTGTTGAATTTATTTGTGAAAAGTCATAGTCATCTGAGATGATGTATTCACAAAGGGAAAAGGGAATGCACTATGTATTAAAGTCTCAGTCTAAAGGGAGGATCTGGGAAGGACCAGCCTCTGGCTGTTAGAAACACTCGTGGGCTCTCCAACCCCCATACAGCATTGAAGGGGTGAATCTCTAACTCTGACATGCCAAAACAGCCCCAAATCCAAGTTCTGTCCCTTACAAAGTAACGAAACAATCATGGGACAATTCTTACTAGAACGAATACAATACTATATATTACAGAGCTCGGCTTTGTTGACTTTACAGTTCTGTTGAAGTAGCAGTAAAAACACAATACTTCTGGTTAGCGAAGGAAACATATAATCCCCCTGCTTGCTGATCTCTTTTAAGACAAAAATTACATTCCTTGTGGATACTCATGATTACTCATGAATACCGGGAGTCCCTGAGCCTCAGCATAGCGTCATCCTTTGTCGGGTGGCAGAAAAGTGAGTTTCTGAGGCAGTCCTGCCTGCAAGGGGCGGGATCCTTCATGCAAGTGATTCCAGTGGTAGCTTCTTCCTCAGAGACCTCAGTCATCCTCACTGCCTTGACCAAGGATAGCACAGTGCTCTCAGTTGGTGCTGAGCTTATTGACCAGATTCCCCACGTACATGTGAACAATCGTTGTGTATGGCACAACTGGCTGACGTTTTTCTTTTCCTTATTCTTTTATTGCAAACTGACTTCTTACCCAGCAGGGCTTTTTTTCCAGTGAGAAGTTATGTTATTTGTTGAATTTCTTTTTGCAACTTTTTTTTCCAAAATATCTCATTTAGTTTTTACTAAGGGAGATCACATTGCCATTCTCTTATGTTTTTCCTAGTCTTGTTTTTCCCTCAGTACAGAGGGTTTTCTTTGTGAGCATATTATCAAAAATTTCTAACAAAAAAATAAGGCTTTCTTTTCTCCAAATTACAATAGAATATAACTGTGAAAATGAGGAAAAGCATTGAAATTATTGATAAAACTAATTTAAAACATTTTCCTTCAGCCAGCCCTGAGAACTTGTGAAGTTCTCTCAGATTTAAGATCATTTGGGATTCAGTTAAATACAGTAATTGGTTGTAAGTCCAGCCCATCTATGCTAAAAGCGTTGCTAGAAACTCCTCATGTATTTGAAAGGAAGAACTGAAAGTCAGAGAAAGAATAATTTAGTACATAGCTCAGAGGTATCATTAGTAGCGACAGCGTGATGTTAAGAACAGGGAAATTTAGGTTAAACAGCAGGAGAGAAGGCTGAGCGCAGTCACGGGTGTGATAAGGGGTGACAGCCACTCTCCCATTGCGTGACCCCAGGCACGTCACTACCAGAAAGCTCTCCCCACGCTCAGCTCTTCATCCCCTTTTTATCTAAGGAGAACTTCCTGACAGTGTTAAATTACAGGACAGCCCCCCAAACAATTTTTAAAACTAGATTGCTCAGAAGACAAGAAGTTGTCTTTCTACACTGAAAATCCATAGACTTGACAAGAGACTGGAAGAGGCAACTTTTCTCTTGCTCCTGCCCCTCCTCCGTGACCACACCTCTGTGTTGACAAGTCCTTGTGGATATCACAGCTGTCTCCTACCTCTAACCAAAGGGTCTTAGGGTTTTTCAAGCTCATCTGCCAACCCTTGCACCTTCTCCCCACACAGAGCAGATTTTGAACCTTTCTAATTGCATTAGCTTCATATATTTTAAGACATCACTTTAACACCAGACACTGAGACAAAAAAAAAAAAAAAAAAAAAAAAAAAAAGAGTAGCAGAATTATCTTTCTTACTTTAAAATTTTTGTACTTTATTACAGGTAAAATAATATTTCACTGTTGGGTCTTTTTTAGAAAAAAAAATATTTAAACGCATCAACCTGACATCCACAAAACCTGCTACAAACAGAGCAGGATTTAAGCACTGCATAATCTCTCCCAGAGACTTTTTCAAACAAAGATGCTGTGGTTTTATTTGGTTTCTATTTAACTCTCCTGAGAGGTCTCTCTAAATCCAGGCATGAAAAATACATTCTCCGTCCAGACACAGAGATTTCAGAAAAGAGAAATGCAGTGAGACAGCATTTCATTTGCAAGTCTTTTACATTTTAACAGTGTCTATTGCTTTCTACTCAGCAAACATTACGGAAACTGCTGCTCCCTATAATAAATTTTCTTTAAAATGGTAATATTTTAAATAGTGTGCATATAGTATATACGCAATATAAACAGCTTTAGCATATCTGCAAATGTGGGCACATAAAACGCATGTATTTGTGTCTGTGCACGGTATGTATACGCAGACTATACACAACATATACTGTATATTCATATGTGTGTGTAATGTCAGTCTGGCTTTAAATATAATGTACATAACTTCAAATAACAATGTTGAGAAAATGAACAGCCAAATCCAGTCAGCAAACACTACTGAATAGATACTTGGGAAAAGTAGGGGGAAAAAAGTTCAGAGAAAAAACGGGCTTAGAGCTGACTTGTTACACATGAGGAAGAGAGACAGATTTTAGTTATCATAAAAAGAATTCAAGTTTTTCTAGTGTTTAGTCATATTATTCAGGTTCTAAGAAAGGAAGGGAAATTGAATAGAAATGACTAGGATTTGTTTGCATATTTTGGTGAGCTTTTCAATAACAATAAATGTAGCCCTTTTAAGCCAAGTAATTGTGTCTGGGAGTTCTGTTTTAAATATGCTCTGGGGCATCTCATTGTTCCCACTGAGTGTAAAGTAGATTGTTTCTATGCTTAAGGAACTACAGCATGTGGGATTAAATAATACACTTAATGAAGAGGCTAAAATGACTGCATTCTTGCTATTTCAAAGGGATTCCAGGAAAGAAAACCACCCAGGATCAGTGAAAATAGACTTTTACCGTCTCATATTTTATTAATACACATTCTGTAGTGCACCCGACTTAAAACTGCACTTAAGGAGTATCTAGCTATGATATTACACCACTGCTGACTTCCTCAGTATAAATCTGAACATCTCATCTTTCAACTTATATATCCTTCTAAGACACCCAGGACCAGTCCTGGCCAGATGAGTACTTGAGTATGGACAGGCTGAGTCACATGCTAGTGATCTGTGGAAGAGAAGAAAAGTGAATCCATGTCTCCTAATCCTAGACTATTAACCTAATCACTTGACTAGGACTACTGAAATGACAGACTCCTGTCTCAAAATAGATCACGGTTTTTGGTATGGCAAACAAAACTCAAACCTTTCCAAAATCCCAGACATGTGATGTCTCCCACAGTCTCGTGGATGAGCACATACTGCCTTCCATAGCTGTAACCAGAGTGCTGTGCTTAGTTTTCTGCATCTTTTGGATAAGGAAAGTTGCCACCCATACCTTTTGCACAACAGAGGCATGTGGGACAGCCCCTAGGTCTGAAGGTGGGAGGCAGCCTGGAAGATCTGCACCCAGCCAACGCTTCCCCCAAGCACAAGGGAACTGCAGTGAAAACTATTTGACCAGCACTGCACTACCACGCAACGTCACGCACATACTGGTTTGGGGGGGTATAGCAGCACATTAGTTGATTCCTGCAAGCCATTTAGGAGACCCTATTAACCTGCACTAATAGATGACCCAATGCTGAGGTAACGGCCAAGTGATAGCTAAGTTTGATCTATGAAAACCTAAATGGCCTGGCTCCTGACAACTCCAATTCATTGTCCCATCTTAGCATTGCTGTCCCTTTGCATTTGATATCTCACATCAAAGTGGAATTAACTGCTATGTCATGCCTATTTCAGACACATTCCCACTTTTTCTTACCATCACCTTCTAACGATCCTCTAACATATTTTCCTATCTTCCTGCACAGCGTTAGCTTAGGAGAACTCCTCTCTTCATAGCTCATAAAGTACCAACTCTATTTTAAACCAAGGGAATCAGAGTTCCTTCCCTGCCATGCCTGACTCCAGCTGGAGAAGAGAAGGACCTGGATAAGCAGTTGTAACACCTGGGAGAAGAAGGGATTTGCCCTAGGTCAGGCATACGCTTCTCAGTGGTGTTTACTCTTGGAAAACCTGAGAGGATAAAAGCCAGCTCTTGAATCTCTTCCTGTCACTTAATGGCAGGTAGCACTGTTTGCTCAAGCTTTTTATCGCTGGGCATGTGCCATGTGCTTTACATACCCCCTGTGCATGCCCCCACTGGTATTTGCCATGTTTCACAGATGGATCAGCAGTGGCACGCACACACATGCACATGCCTGTTTGGAACACAGGTGCTTAACGCTGTTTTTACTACCAAGCTAGCCAGAACCCTTAATTTTTTTTTGTAAAGGGTAGGGGCGGCAATGAGAAAAGAGAAGATGCCAAAAATCTCTACTGCTGGTATTGGCACTTCTCTTCCTTGCAAAAGCACACAAGGGCTCAAGCCAAAGCCATTTAGCTTTTCTGCCCGTCTCTGACTTTTACCCTCTATTGGGTCATGTAGACACAGCATTCAAAAAACAGCTCTAATGATCTCAATTCTAAATCTTAATGCCTTTTGGAATTTAATCCAAAATGCAGACATCTGATCTTTATGTCCTTCTCAGTATGTATACAGAAATAAAAGTTTTATTTATGAAATTCCACTTTTAAAGTGTTTGTGTGTGAAAAAAATTCAAACTCCCTCCCCAGCATTTGTGGATAGTCTCTGTAATTTGTCTCTGATGGCCAAAGCTATTAGAATTAGCAAAATCAGACAATAATATGGAGCCAACAGAAATGAAACATTATCTTCTGCTGCCAACGCTTGCATCATGTTACTGAGCTCATCTTATAAAATACCTAAAAGGTGAGCCAGTTGCCTGGAATCATAAATCGTGCACTTCCCTCCCATACCAGCTACCAAAGTGCACTGTGGACATCGCCCCGCCTCTGTTACTGTAGCTCTTACTCATTCTTTTTCTTTTTTTCTGTTTTCCCAGAGGGCACCCTTGGAATTCTTGTGCTTCTCTCACTGCAACACATCCTCTGCTCTGTGCTTAGTCACCAGCCAATAATCTGTGGCAATGGAAGCAAGAACTTTTGAAAAAAAAGTTTTTTGCCACATGTCAGCATCTGCAAGGACTGCTCAGACTGGGAGAAAAAAGGAAGTTGAGCGTGAAGAAAAGGTTCATACATTCCTGCCTCTGTGCTCACATCTGGGACTGACCCTGCAGAATTTTGAATGACACTTCACATTCACAGGGAAGCTATAATGTTATACAAGTCTACCTAGACTTGAAACAAACAAACAAACCCAAGCAAAAAACAAAGCTCTACTTGAAACGCAGCACACTGGTGAGCGCATGATGCTGTACCCGTTGCTCCCTTGCTTCCACATCATTCTTCCCTGTAGAGCCTATGCCAACATGTGATGGCTGGCACAAGAACTGCCTCAAATGGCTCTATGCCAACCTACTATAGCCACCTACTCTAGAGGAATTCATTGCTAGTTCCTTACAGCCAGATGCTAGACAAGCCAAACAAACAAATAAAACCACACATGCTCACATGAAGCCACTGAGAGGGTCATTCTTACAATTAGGGGCAGCACTATTTTCATTCAGTTTTTAGATTAAAATATCAGAAATCAGGGCAATAGAATATAATTCAATAATCTCCACTATCAACAAATATATTCATCCTCTAAAGGAGTTATGGATCCTGCCAGCTTTAACTACGGACTTCATGTACCACTCTAAAGTTAAACTGAGACATTCAGTAAAAGAAAACTCCAGCCTTGATAGTTTCAGAAAGCATCTGTGGCTGCAACACACCATCACACTGACTAAACCTTGTCTGCTCTGTTCACCATACTATGTCACTCTAAAGCTACTACGGATGTATTGCACCAGCTTATCTGTTCCCTTAAAGCTTGGGAATTTATGGACTGCAAAGTCTATTTGTAAAACCTACAGTAGTTTGAGTGTGAATTCATCACAATAAATTTTGCTTTCAACACCCTAGGAATTTCCTGCTACTGATTTGTCACATTCTGGACACCTTCAGTGAAATGGAGTCCCATAATATGTGTCCAGAAGTGGGCACATGACAAATGTGCGATACCTGACTAGCGAGATTCATAATGTCACAGAACTCCTCTCTAAAGATTATCACCTGCTCTAGGAAGATGCTGGATTCTCCCAACCATGGACCTTTCCAGGGGGAAGACTGGGTACAACTAGAATAACATCAATTGGCACAGAAGAGAAATAGGCTACTAAGCAGACGTGATTCTCAGTTCCTGGCACCTCATTTTTTTGTGTTTACTCAGACGTGTCATCTTTATTTACAGGTCTAGCAGTGTTTTCCTCTGTATGGGACAACTGTGTCCACTGTTCCTCTTAAACACCCTTGGTAAATACACATCATTGTATTGACTTCAGGACCTTTTTTAACTGATAGGGCTGTTAGGTGTTCTGGTGTCTTCATGGAAAATGAGCATGTAGAGGAGGACCTGGTGAGGAGGTAAAGCAGAGGGTATTAGGAAGCAGATGTTGACTAAGGGTGACAGCAAAACACTAGAGGAAAGAAACAGAAGCTGAGTCTCTATAGAAGCATTTCTTATGTGGTTATTACAATGAATATTACAAATGAATGTTTGAACTCTTTCATGAATATTTGAACGGAAACTGCTGAAGGTGCTTATGAAGTAGATACTCCAGCTAGAAAACAGGTTTAAACATGGATTGTTTATGCAGAACACCTAATCAACTCTGTCTGCACATGGGGAGAGAGATGACCGGAGCACTGTGGTCAGTAACACACAACCTGCCCTGCCACAGGGATACCATCCACCTCTACAAACTGCAGTTTTGCCTCTGAAAAAAAGACCTCTTGACCTGTATCTGAAGAAACTGCTCCCTTGTTTCTCAACTCCTTTCATTCCTTTCAACCTGCATTGCCAAAGCTGCACCTGCTATTGCAGGGTTTTTCAATAGGAGGTCACAGAACCGAATGATAAGCCGCAGGCAGGTAGTAGCAATGGAAAACCTTTCTCTCTTCCTGAAGTGATGACTGAGAAATTAATTAATCCGGATGCAGGTCTGGCTGAAAACAGCACTGCTTTAGATGCATCTGCTTCTGGCTCTGCTTGTGACTGTCCTCCTTGCCTCATCAGCAGGAGGTTAAAGCCGCTTTCCACAGCTCTTCTCCCCAGTGCTAACACAGAGGGGTATGAACTGCATTTTTCCAGGTTAGAGGCAAGAAAAGGGAACAGAGCTGAGCAAGAGAGAAGGACAGCATAATAAAACAAGTGAGGGGAGAGAGAGGTTTTGTTAGCCGGGTGCCAGCTTTGAACTGTAGCCTTTTAACAAGGCGAACTCCAGGCTTGGTCATCTTCTATCATTACCTCAGAGCAGGAGCCATGCAGGTCTCTGCATGTGTTCATATGTATATGGCAGGGTGGCATGGGAAGCCTATAATAATTAAGTTCAAGTACATTCCTGTTTACTCCTGAATATGCTGTTTAAATGCATTCATTTATGCAAAGCTGCTGAACCCCCACCCATGTCTTTTGCTGCCCTGACTCCTGGGCAGACCCCAGCACCTCTGGGCTGGCTTGTCCCGTTGCTGAGCCCACTGGCTCTCCCCGGCTCCCCTGCCACCTCCTCCTCCGCAGCAGCACCAGATTTCCACCTTCACTGAGCTGTGGCAGTTCTCTCTTCTTCCCATCTTAAGTCATCTCAGTCACAACTGCTGCCACCACAGACAAGTGCACGTTATTCTTAATGCATTATTAATTTTTATCTCACATTTAGAGCCTTGTCGATGGTGCTCACTTATAGACACTGTGGTAATAAGCTCTATAGGAACAGCTATAAATAATGAATACTATCCCTCTCATGTCTCTCTATCGTGGTTTAACCCCAGCCGGCAGCTAAGCCCCACACAGCCGCTCGCTCACTCCCCCCACAATAGGATGGGGGAGAGAATCGGAAGAGTAAAAGTGAGAAAACTCGTGGGTTGAGATAAAGACAGTTTAATAGGCAAAGCAAAATCTGCGCACGCAAGCAAAGCAAAACCAAGGAATCCATTCACTCCTTCCCTTCAGCAGGCAGGTGTTCAGCCATCTCCAGGAAAGCAGGGCTCCATCATGCATAACCGTTACTTGGGAAGACAAACGCCATCACTCCGAACGTCCCCCCCTTCCTTCTTCTTCCCCCAGATTTGTATGCTGAGCATGATGCCATACGGTGTGGGATATCCCTTTGGTCAGTTGGGGTCAGCTGTCCCGGCTGTGTCCCCTCCCAACTCCTTGTGCACCCCCAGCCGCTCGCTGGTGGGGTGGGGTGAGAAGCAGAAAAGGCCTTGACTCTGTGTAAGCACTGCTCAGCAGTAACTAGAACATCCCTGTGTTAGCAACACTGTTTTCAGCACAAATCCAAAACATGGCCCCATACTAGCTACTGCGAAGAAAATTAACTCTACCCCAGCCAAAACCAGCCCACTCTTGCAGTCTCCCAACTCAGTAGGCATTCACTGCAAGGCAAATGCAGATCAACTCCTTTTTATTTTTACTGATTAAAAGTATCATCAGGGTGGGTAGTTGCCACAAGGTAGGCAAAAGACTGCAGCTACTGTGGGAGGCAGCCCAAGATATTCGAGCAGCTTCTGTTCCCACCAGGGTACCTTTCTCTAAAAGCAAAGCACTAACTCTAATTTGCCTGTTACGTTCCTGCTCCTTGCAGGGCTCCAGAAATGAAGAGAGGGGGTGGAAAGACAGAGAAAGGGTTCAAATTCTCCTGGTGTTTGCTCCTTAAAGCTCAACTGCACAACACAATTTTTTATTGGGGAATTCATCATCTCCAGCATTTGCCTGCCATCCAGTAACGCTCAGACACCCACTGGTTCAAAATCAGACCCCAAAAGAGGGCACCAGTGCTGTCTCAACTGCAGCCTGTCCTACCTCATTAATGTTTGCTATTCATTTTTTTTGTTCTTCCCTTCCTCTGTAGCTCCTTCAAATTAAGTCTTTGAACTCTGTTAACACTCCTGTGCATCTACAGTTCTTGATCACTTAGCCACTGAAAGATGTAGGGGATCTTTGCTATTACCTGAGTGTCTATAGGAGCTTAGAGAGAAAAATTTGGAAAAGGCTTCAGGAGAATACTGAGAGGTTTTAAAAGAGCTGATGCAAACTCTTTAGCTTTGGTCTCAGAGATGCCCAAACAAAAGTCTAGATTAATGCTCTGGAACAAGATACCTTAATCTCTTCATAGCTTTGTAAGGGCAAAAGTTCACCACGTGGTTCAGATCTTAAAGGGAATTCTGGAATCAGAATAGACACCAAAACCAGGCTGCACCCTAAGTATCACTAACGTTAGGACTGTTTGGAGTTACTGATTAAATTTCACTCATCAAGCACACTTTCAGCTGGCAGTTCAGATAAGATGCCAGACCTAAAGCCGAAATAGGCAGAAAATGGCTTTTTAACTTGCAAAAATATCTGAGATGATACCATATTTTTTGTCCAAATGAATTTAAAATGTCAAAAGCAAAGTCAAAGTCCAGATGAAAAAAAAAAATCTGTTTGGATCAGTTACAGCATTTTTTTCTGTTAATGTTGTAAAGTCTAATTTTTATTTTGACCTGTTTTTCAGTTGTGTATAATTAGCCTATATTTAACAATAAAATGTTCTTTAAGCAAAGAAGTGTTGGGTTTGTTTTCTTTTCAATGCTGAAAATGTCCCAACATTTTCTCAAATGAACAAATACATTGGGGGGAAAAAACTTTTTCCAGTACAAAGAAAGTCTCATTTTAGTACATCCTTGGCTTTTGTGTATCAGAAACACAATTCTATGAAGAAATTATCATCTGCTCCATCTCAGATACAAGCCCTGAAAACCAATCATCTCCCCTGATATTCAGACTAAAGTTACCCCTGACTTCATAGGGCAGGACTAGACCTTATCACCAACTCCTTTAGTGTTACCACATGAATTTTGAAAGAATCCAAAACTACCATGGAAAAAACTTCTCAGATTTCCTGCGCTTGAGACCTCCTGACTTCACTCCAACCTAGCCTCATGTTTGCCAAGCATTTGACCTAGGGTCCCAAAAGTTTTTCACTTAACACCTTTCCTTGAGCTGCTTCAAAACTTGAAGTGGGCTTGCTTAAAGCTCAAGTTCCCCATTGCTGTGCTCTTTTCTGAAAGATGAGCTGAATTTTATAACGTTATCATAATGAATGGATCTATCTTGGCAACCACACTTTGTACTACACGGCTGTCCCGCAACACACAAAGAAATTGTCCCACACTGATGGGTTTAATCACCAGGGTACATTATATCACCACTAAGGGTGTATCCTTCTGTAAAGCTGGGTTTAGATCTAACATGGTTACACAACTTTTGGTCGGCTTAAAGTAGAAGAAAAATGAGTTTCTGCCTGCCTGCAGAAAAATCTTTGGATGCACCCTCAGGAATATATAATGAAAACCACAGAGAAATTTGATAATGAACCAAAGCATTCAAGCTTATATTTCACATATATTCACCCTGATGCCATTTACATCTTCTGTCACTACTTAAGTACCATATAAATTTATTAATAAATGTTCGTATTTGAGGTTGCTTACATTTGTGGACCCTAATCTCAAACCCTCAGTATCAAGCCTGATTTTCAGGGGCACTAAGCACCCACATTCCCCATTAGTTTCTATTTTGCTAGGATGTCCCACCAACAGAGACAGCTTTGAGAGTGAAAAAAACCTCAAGCAGACAGGGAACAGTTATCACTCAGCACTCCCAAGATCTGATTTAGGGTTACTATCAGCTGCCCTAGAGTTCCTCCAACAACACGAAGTACTAACTCATCAGACAGAAGGAAAAAAAAAAAGTAGTAGCAGCTGGGCTCAGTGAAATAACGCCGTCAAGATCCCTCTCCTAAAGTGGAGATGGCAATCAGTCCACTCCAATATTTACTTTGTTATCTGCCCATCACAACAAACAATAATTAGATTACCATGGGTCAGTTTTTTTCTAGAGAGGTCATGCAACCCTATAAGATGCTGTCTTGACAAGACAATCCCAGTGCTTTCCTTTCAGATTAGAAGCATTTTACGCTGCAGCTTTACCCAAAAGTTTCACCGTTTATAATTACAATACAGTCATTACACCACAGTGTACTGTGTAAAATCAGGGTACACAACACAGGGCCATAAATTACAAAAATGAAGGCATAAAATATCAACAGTCCTACACACCTAACTCAGTCCATAAAGGAGGAATGGCAAATTTATTTTTCAACCCAAAAGGGGAATGGCAAACTTCTCGAAGGGTCCAAAACCCTCCCCAGACACCTCTTGTTTGTCAGAGTTTTCCCTACACCTTCACAATGTTTCTCAGTATTAAAGAGGATTAAATAACTCCTTCCATAAAAGTTTTCACCAGCTCACACATGTCAGAAGGCCTCAGAAATCATATCATAAGCTGTAAATGGTGATGCTCCCAGCGCTGTACTTTTGAGAGGAAAGCTTGCCTGAGATAAATGTTGCTTGCAATACAAGCTGTTTCTCCTCTTATCAAGGAAAAATTTTGTATCCTGAGGATTCCCCCATAAATTAGCCAAGCCCCACCGCTACACCCACTGCTTCCCTACAGCAACACAAAGAATATGGTAACACTCATTAGAGCGCACCACCAGGGAAAAGTCTAATTGCTGGATTTACATTTTGTAGGCAACGTGTATTTATACTAATAATTCTATTTTGTGCTGCTTTACTAGTCAGAGAAGAAAAGACCATATTGTATATTGTATTAAGCTCCAGCCCCCAAGCACTGAAATAACACTAACAGATCTAGAGAGACGGGCTTTCATATAATTGGCATCTACCCATAGTATGCAGTTGATGATGAAGCATATTTCCAACAGTTCACAAGAAGGGCATGTGATTCCCTGAGGATTTTCAACCTTTAATATTCGCCTATCTTTAGGAGCATCTACTCATCTCATCATTACAGCAGTGCTAGTCACTTCACGGATTGAAGTGGGACTGGAAAAAACAGCGCTTTAACCTTGCCCATTCGGATCTTAAGCATTATTGCCCTCAGTGGTCACCCCAGGCTCCCACAGATCCTGCGGAAAAAAATGTCCTATCCACTGTTTACTGAGAAAATAACTTTAAGAAGGAATAAGAAGCTGCAAAATTAGTCATCGAACCAGAAACAGTACCAGAACCTGAGACATCCAAATACTTCTTTCAAAGAGAGCTATATATTTTTTGTTCATTTTACAAGGTCCTCATTTCTTGGAGGACACAAAAAAAAAGATCCTTCTTCACAGTGTTCCAGTGTCGCTGCTTCCAGCTCCAGCTGAAGTGAGGAATTGCTAAGCTGTTGGCAAACCTGACTTTTTTTTTCTTGTAATGAGTTCGTCAAAACATTTTGCAACCTGCAAAAGTGCTCAGATTTGATTCAAGATTTCCACAGGCTCTTATTTTATCTGAATAAACTCAACCAGTCTTAATATTTTCTTTTCCTTTAATACTATAAAAATGGGAGTTCTAGACCCATCAAACTGATGAAGGATAAGACAAAACTTGAAGCCAGCATGAACTTTTCTAAAGATCAAAGTTGTCAGATGCAGGGGTTTGGCTTAGCGCTGTCTTCAGAACTGCTAATAAAAAAAGTTAAAAGCAAGCAAAGAAAGAAATACTTGTCTTACTCATAATAGCTTCATATAAACTTAAATATACATGAAACATAATTAAAGGCTTCTTCTAAAAGGAGCTGGAAGCCAAGGTGTTATGTCTCCCTTCAGACTTTTTTTATCTGATTGAGCAATCTCAGAAAAGCTACTTTACACACCTTTCTAAGACATGGTTACTTCACATTATCTCATGTAGCTATTTTACCAGTGCACTGCACATCCTGTTTCTGGCCTCTTTACCTGGAAACACATTCCCACAAATTAACACTGTGCTATTAATATTTTTCTATTTGATATTCTCCTCACCCTCATTTTACGTAGCATTGCCGAACATAAAGCATCTATTTGCATGGTTCTAATTGCAGATCAACCCGTTCCCCTTTCAAACCAACCCAGCTTCTGCGTGGGAGAACTTGTAAATGAAAATAGGCAACGAGCTTCCCACGCACTGCAGTAGCGACACAGCGGTGCAAGACGGGCAGTCAGGTCTGTTGGAGGCTGGCTGGACCTTTCACGAGCGGGACATCAGCCTTAACTCCTCTTCCAACTCACCCTGAGCTGCCCAGCCACGACCCGTCTGAAAGCAGGCTTTTTTCTGGAAAAAGGACATAGTTGTGGATACCATATTGAGCCACAGACGCGCAATAGCATGACTGCTGGTGAAATAGGTATGCACACCAGAGGGGTTCAGGAAAAAAGGCTACATGAATTGCAGGCAGCATTGGAGGAAAAAAGCCACTGCTGAGCAAATGCTGTTTGCTGTCAGACGCTGCATGACCTTTTCACTAGGTACAAGATGGGAAGACTGTGGAGCACGTACTGATTAGGTGTATGGCTCCAAAAATATCATTTGGAAAAAGAAAATCTTTCATTACAGTGTAATAGGAAATACGCTGGAACATAAGAAAGCCAAGAATAACTTGTTTTCTAAAAGTCCTTATCTTTCCTTTTTTATTCCTCATTTAAATACTCTTTAAAGCAGTCACTCTGGTGTAGAGAAAACAAAGGGAGAGCAAAAAAGTTCAATCTTTTTTTCCAGCTTCTGCTGGAGTGATGACTGTTAACAGCATCTCTCCTGGTGCTGTGCTCCTGTGCTGCGTAGCACACACACGGCAGTCAGAGGCAACGATGCACCATAAAACAAGCCCAGCAGACAAAGCAGACACCGTGGATATTTTTACTGATACTGTTTGGGATGAGCTGGGGGTGGAAGTTTTATACCCTTATTTGATTTGGGGGCAGACAATCCTACACAGACTTAATTATTTCCTCATCTGTAAAACAACTTGCTTCCCGGAGACTCTCCAATGTTAGTTATCTCAGGCACCCTGCATCTAACCGGCATTACTATCTGGTGTTTTAAAGGAGGAAAATATCAGTAGTTCATTATAGGCTGCTGTACACAGCGGGAGAAGACTGGTGACATCCTTACCTGACCTCCTGAAGTGTGCATAAGGCCAGCACACAACCACCAGCCCGTATCAACCCTTCTTCTGACCCTGCCAGTCGCACACACCAAGCCCAAGACAAGGGCCATTTGCAGGGCAGTGGCAGGACCTCACTCCCAGGAAGTCCTAGGAAGGTAGAGACTACTATGCTGGATTAAATCCTTTGTAATTGAGTGTATGACTCCTAACAGTGCCCCGTATCCAAGGAGGTCTCGTTCCACAGTCACGGCCTCACACCGTGGCCCCTGGCCAAGACATGATCCCAGACAAAAACCCGCAGGTGTATTGTAACCCACCCCTGACATGATCTCATAACATGAAGAGTGGAGGTCTTATGAATTAAGACAACATCAGTTTGAGAGGTCTGTCCAAGTCCTGGGCTTGCTATTGGTGCCAGGCTTCAGGAATGGGACAGACCTGATGTAGTCAGTGGCTATATGTCTTGAAGAAGTGATTGCTCTTATCCAAGCATGTGCAGTTGCAAATCCTTGGCCTGTTCCCCTGGCTGGCCACTGACTTAAGGAGGAAGGCAGACTATTGCTCTCAGTATTAGCTGATACTGGAGGGTCCCTAATGGAGCTGCACACCATTTTTCATATTTCAAAATTTAAGTGAATTATTTTTGTTAACAAGAAGAAATTTCATCAGACTAAAGGAAGTAAAAACACAACTCGTTTTCAAGTTTCCTGACCATCATCTCTTATTCTGTTAAAAATAATTAAGACCGGGTGCTCATCAGTGAAAAAGCCTCATTCGTGTTTGTCCATAAGGAGCTCCGAATAGCTAGCCAGTATAAACACTGCATAAAAAATAAAAGTAACAAAGGCAGGGTTTTTTTCTTCATTTGTTATTTTTGGGGAGAAAAACCAGCCATCTGTGTTCCAAATGTGTTGCTTTCCAATGATCCACAAGCTGTTTCTATGGTTTTGAATTATTTGACTTTGCTCTTCTTTCGAATGGTTGCCTTCACCATATTAAAATACAGTGCCTCATCCTGCTGAGTGCTGTGTTATTTGTCTGGCTGCTCTGCCAGATAAGCATTGTAGAGGTCTGGAAACGATAACCTACACAAGAGGGCAGTTTAGTTTTCACTACAATAGCCCAGGAAGGAAGAAAGCAAGGCAAAGTTCACATTGCTTTGGTGAAGATTTTACCTGAAGAGTAATTTTATATATTTTTGGTGACAGGGAAATTGTTTTAGTTCCTATCTGCAGCCATCATGAATACAGTTTCTCAACCTTCCTGAGCTAGCTCTAAAATGCCTAGAAATCAGGCATTTAAGTGCTTAAAATGGAAAAAAAAAAAAAAAGCATGTATATTAAAAAAAAAAAAAATCTTCCTGCATGTATACAAAAAATCTTCCATATAGATTGCTCGTACAGAAAGCATTTTATTTTGATTGAGAGCAGATTGTTCACTCCTATCCCCAATTTGAGATTGGGCAGATCACACTGTGTGCCCGTTTTCACAATATAATGATCTTTATGTACACACAGATGTACATACAAAGACATATGCATGGCATTTTTGTAAATGTAGCACTTTTAATTGTTTTGATGTTCAGATCTATACTTACTAGTTAGCCCAGCACACATTTATTATTAAGAACAATGTGGATTCAGCAGTTATTTATTAAAGGTAGAGATGCAAATGAAAAAATATTTACATAAATATCTGCAAACACTATGCATCATTCTCTTTGTCTTCAGGAACACAGCCACATGCCATGTCTTTTGTATATTAAATGACCAAACACACACTTAAATCAAATAGCTGTTCCATTCAGTCTATGCTTTCCACAAGTCGTTAGACATGCTATGTTGAAAGGAGTGACTTCGTGCGCACTCAGCTTTTTCAAAGAAACATCTGTGATTTAATGACCAAATCTAAGCCATACAGAAGTCTGAACTCTGGGAAACTTGCAGCCTGACTGCCATCCACCCAGGAAACTCCTGCTATAAAGGAGTCTATAAAGATGCCATTCACACAGTCAGTCACCGGGGCCCTGGTGCATAACAAACCTAAAAAACTTTTCCTGAGGTCTGTCCTAGAGAAACTCAAACCATTCCAAGTATGGGAGTCACCGAGACTGCTGAAAACACAAAGAAGCACTTCCTCTGAGACAGGCATCTCTTAATGAGAGCAAACATTCCCCTCTCTGAAGAAGGCAGCAGGAGACGGATGTGTGCAAGGACCAAGCTCTGTCTGTCTATTGTACTTCCACGGTTCCCATTACCGCAGCATTTCAGAGCCTCACAGCTTAAATGCATTTCTCCCCAAGATGCCCCAATGAGGGGCGGAAGTGCTATCATCATTTGGGACAATAATTCTCTCCACAAGAGGAAACTCAGCATAAAATCATCAGAGCCATTCAGGTCAGACTAGGAAAATACAGATGACGCTTCTGCTTTTCAAAGGTCTGCTTTTAAGTTTCTCATTAACGCCTCAAATTTACATTGAATATTTCTCAATGTTTAAGAACATTCAAATTTAATTCAAGAAACATAAGCACAACAGAGATCACATACAGATTCTCAAGTATTAAAAGGTATGCCAAAAGCCCTTCTTCCCACCCCGAGTTATTTTCTTTCTTACCCACAGTCAAAAAGGGCTCAGATTCACTTAAGTCAGGAGTGCTGAAAACATTAAAAGTTTTATAGAATCTTATCAAAACTATCTAAACAAGCTGAATCTGTAAAAATGGACAGGAAATCTCACCAAAGCAGGCATACATCCTTCTGCCCTTTGTGGTACGTCAGATATTCCTACAGTATTTTAGCTCAAGAATGGAAATGAGAGAAATTGTGCTTCGTGTCCTGCAGAGACTTATACACGTGACTGGCTTAACATCCTCAGGGGAGCAGGAGTGTTCCAATAGACCCCTCATTTAGGTGCACTGGCTGGCCCTCTCCGGATGTACCTCTTCTCCTAGAGACTATACCAAGACCTCAGCACACAAACCTTTTTTCCCCCGTTGCAGTACCAGCTATCTCCTGCCCCTGGGTTGCTCTCTTGGTTGTGCCAGCTCAGCTTCCTACAAGGTAATGCTGTGAACTGCATCAGGAACTGATCCAGCTGAAATATAACCTATTCTTTCATCATTTTTCCTTTTTTNTGCCCTGATGCATTTCACTGCACAGCCACGCAAACGCTGTGCTGGCACAATAGAGTGGAGAGGCAACGGGCAGAGACTGCTAAAACCAGCTTACACAGCACTGCTGTCTAATATTTAACCACGTCCATAAGCTCCTAACTCTGGTCCTCTGAACTGCAACTAAATTAGATACAGGAAGCAAAGCAAACAGTGCAATCTCCTGCATCTCAGTCCAGGGTTTTCATCATCACTCGCCAAAACAAGTTGGAAATATTTCACGGGTTTCATGGTTTGTCCATGTTCCTCATTCCATTTGTGCAAGTTTCAAGTGTTGATAAAAAGCGTCAACAACAACAAAAAAAAAACTTGCAGAAAAGTTTGACTATCTCTACCCGAGCTGCTGCCTAAAGCCTGAAAGATTAGCAGAGATATGTCTCAAAAAGAGGTTTAATCCACTGAAGTCAGTTGCGAAGCTTTCATCAGTCTGTGTACAGTCACACCAATATTTATTTCCAAATACATACAAGCAGATACACATTTGCCTCGAGTTACAGAGATGGGAATCCTATCATCCCTAATTTGTAGTTAATAGAAATGTGACTCCAGAAGAATGTGTTGTAACCTGGCACCTCAGTAGTCTCCTAAATGTACGTTCCAAGAAGAATTAAGCAATTTCATGACCGGGTTTTCAAGGTTTAAATCCTTCAGAAAAGGGCATGAAATATAACTTCTTACTTTTACTTAACTTTTGTAGTTTTGCAAAGGATTTATCATCACAGTGAGCATTTGTGTTATAATGATAAATACTATTTCCATCGTCTTTTTATATGCAGTGCCAAATGGTCTTGGCTCCTGGCCTATGGTTTGCACAAAGATTATAGCAGCAAATGAATTTGCCTCAAATACTGTAATAACACCATGGACCCCTTCAAGCTCACCATAAGGTTGGAATAGTGCATCAAAAAATACACACCACTGAGCTGCTATGCAAAAACATAATTTTGAATTCCCAAGCAGTATACAACAAAATAACAAAGCAAAAATTATCTTTGCAAGTGGGATTGATTCTGTGTTTCAGAAAGGCTCAGTCTGGGGCAGGCAACTATTTCTCCCCTGAGCTCTCTAGAAGTGTCTGTAACTGTAGTCTCCCCTGGCCCTCCAGTCCCATTCATCCCTTCTCCATAGAAGGAAGCCTAAAATACTGGAATTATGCTATTTCCTGTGTACAATCTTATGCATCCCCCATTTTTTCCTCAGCTAATCTGTCCTCCATTTATGGCCCTTACGTACTACTGGAAAACAGGGAAAAATCAGTATTGGCCTCTGTGCTGAAACATGATACATTGCTTGAAAGGCCATTGAAGTAAAGACAACAGTTTCTAGCAGGTTACATATTAAGGGCAACTAATGTCGTTCCTTCATAGGACTGGATGGGAGAACTGACAAGGACAGGCTGGTCCTTTGGATCTGTCTTTCCCTAGAAGTCCTCCACTGAAATGATAGGGAGACAGTGAGTAAAAATTTCAATGACTATCAAGAGCAGACTCAAAACAAGCAGTTTTCCTGCTGGTGAATAAGCAGAAAGAGAGGTTTGCCAGATCGCTCTGCTTTGGGCCCCTCTGTGCAGCCGTAAATGACAGCATCCACTTCTTTCTCGGAGAGATCTGATGTTGCTGCCAACTTAGGCATCCAAGTTCAAAAAAAATGGTCTCAAGGATACACTTAAGGTCGTAAAACCTATGCCTACTTTCAGTTCATTGCTAATTCTTCAACTACCCCTTGGTACCAAACCACAGTTGATCTCTTTCCCACTATGTCATGCTTTTATTGGATGATCTCTGCAGGCAGCAAATCCCTTTTATGAAATCAAAAGGACTTTAATGGTGAGTGATATTTCAAGAGCTAATAATGCCACCCTGGATCTTCTTTCTCTCTGATCAGGAAAGGAATCTCCAGAGTTCAGTAAATCCCTAAGAAGTTACAGTACTAATTTTACAGCAACAGCTGTACCTAGGTTTTAAGAGCAGGCAGATGTCTTTGTCTTTCAGTAGCCTTCAGTGATGAGACATCACTTGTGTTGCCAAAATTAAAAAAAAAAAAAAAAAAAAAAGAGTGGTTGGTGCAGGAAACCTAAGTGTTATTCATCTTTACTGTCATCTGCAAAAGGAAAAGGAACTTTCGCTTCCCTTAACTGAACAGCAAAGCTCAGCCCTTGATTTTAGTGCTGATGCTCCCTGAACTGGGATTCAGCTGTCTGCAATAACAGGAGAGGTAGCTTGAGGGAGAAGGTCCCTGTTTAAACCTAAAATTCCTTCAAGAATTAGCAGAAATGACAAGCAAAATATATCTGAAATAGAAGTCCTGTGTTTGTTTCTCTGCTGTAATCTGGGAATGCTCCTTTCATAAGATTTCTGTCTTTGTTAGTTGAAACATTATTAATTTTTTATTGTAACAAATGTTTCAGAAATCAGTTTGCTCTCCAGAAGGGTCCCTCAATCACCATAAAACCAAATGCAAAGAGTGTTTCCCTAAAATGCGGAGGGTTTATTTCCTTAACCTGCCAAGTTTAACAGGGAAGAATTTGAATGGTATAGCAGCAGTTTCCATTCTCTTTAGTTGGGCAGGAGCCACTCCATTTCAGCAAATGTCAAGGTGTGAAAGCCTAGGGTTTCACCATAAAATGCACAAATCACACTGGACCTTCAAAAACCAGCTAAGGCTCGTGCTGCCTTGCTATTGAAATCTCACCTCCTATCACTCCTCATCCCCTATTACACCCGATATCACCAGGCAGGTATTTCTTAGGAGAGCGTGGTAGGCAAGAAAGGTTTAACACTCCGCTTGGCTCCATCCCCTCGCTATAGCACAACTGCCTGGGATTTCTGGACATCCGACTGCCTCAACCCAGGACCTCTTTCAGGCAGCTGTGTGTACCTACCCTTCCCCACAGAAAAAGTCCTCACCTCCGACAGCAGCCACCAGTCACTCTCTTGGTGCAAATGTGTAACACAAGCAAGACCAGCACAGTTTGCACGGTAACAGCCCCACAAAGTCAAACGTATTTTTGGTTTAGCCTTTCCTTCTCTGAAAAATCAGATGCCAACATGACTGCCTGAGCTTGGAGTTCGTCCAAGCAGCCTACCTCATAGACCAGCCCACACAGACAGCTATTGAACATCAGTTTCTCAGGCCATAGAAAAAACAATATATACCAGAAACCTGTTAAGCCATTACAGTAATAAATAGTGATGTGTACAGATGATCCAAAGAATAGTTTACTGTTTAACTCATTTTGTCATAAAACTGCAGTAGGATCTAACTCATAAAATAGAAATTTCCCAGATTCCGTATGCACTCAAGATAATTTAAAAAGCCCTGCTATACAGGACATCCATTTCAGCACAGGAGAGCATGTTTGTTTAAAGCAGCTAAGGCACAGAGTAAAGATGGGGCAGTGGGAACTGTGTGAAAGTGTCAGCCCTGCACAGAGAAGGCTCTTAGTAGTCTTTCCTGCCTAGGATTGATGGTGACATAGAGTAAATAACAGCTACTGCGTGTTCAAAGCTTCTGGGTCAAAATCACAGCCAACATAAATCTTCAAAGCTTTTTCTCTGTCCCTCTGATTTTATGAGGGAAGCTCTTTTTATTCTCTATGAACTGCAGTGATCACATCATCCCAGACGGAGCTGGTCAGAGAACTGCGTGTTACTCAGACTATGCAACTCCAGCAAAAATATTTTGCTTTGAAAGAAAGACAGAAACAAGATTGCAACCCAGGTAAAAGAAAAGACACAATGTATTGGAAAGACACATTTAAGGTTTTCATGTCATTGTCTGTTGAAGGATGCATTATATATTACCACTTACACTTTAAAAATTACGCATCTTTATATATAGTGAAAATGAAACGAAGTATCATCTCCGTGGAAGGAAAGTTTTCTATCTATCCAAATGAAAGACAGTCATTTTTTCCCCCTGAATGCTATTCTGTGGAAAATGTTGATTAATTTTGTATTTCAGCCTTTACTACAATTGACCACAAAAACGGGTTTCATCATTCCAAAGTCCATTGCAAACTGACTTCCCATTTTGCAGTTATCTGTGGTCATAACAGTTCCTTCAACTAGACAAAGGTAATTCAGGATTTAGGAGTATAATCTCCAGTTGCAAGGTCCATCAGCCAACAAGAATATTCTTGCTGTTTGTACTGGATGCTCAACATAACAGAGTCCTCAAACTGCCCTCAAGGAACCACAAGAATCACTATCTAAATACACAAGAATAAACAATTTTCACCTTCTTTATTTTTTAAAAAATAGGTTTTATAGTTTCTTTCTTCCCTTCTATCCCTCCATCTATCCCACATGCTCTTTTTTCTCTCTACTTCAACACCTTTCTTGGCTTTTTCTCTGTCTCCAGTTCTACTTTGGTAATATCATAAATCACACCATCCCACACACAGCTTTGACTTTTTTGACCATATATTTGCTGACTATTCCTGCTTCTCTCCTTCCTCATAGGATTGCTCCTCAGATAGTAATTTCTTACTCCAAAAGGAGATGAATGTTTTCAAAATGCCTGTTTCAACCCCAAGAGTGAGAGGGAATTAGTGCTGGGAGAGATATCTGTGAAGAACTGTCAGTTCTTCCAAACTGAGAAACTCCAAAACTATGCAGAAATTAAAAAAACATAGCTTGGAGGAGGGCTGCTGTAAATCTGTTAAACCTTAATTTAGTGTGAGATGGCAGAATCTGTCCCTAAAGGAAGAGCTTGCATGGATTCATTAATTTTCAATGATGACACCTCAAGATTTGTCCACGATTCCCAAGACCTCAGTGAAAGTTGTGCAACCACATCCCTGTCCTTCCAGAATACACACTGCTCATAATTCTAGATGCCTCCAATTTGCTTCAGGTGTAGATGAAGCAGTGTGTATTCTGGATGGACAGAGATGTGGTCGCATCTTGAAGTGTCGTCATTAAAAAGCAAAGGAGCCCTTATCAGTAACACCTGTTACCTAACCATCACCATGTTTGTTATTGGCTCCAGCTTGTTCCCAGACCCCTATACAATATATCGTCCACACCCATGAAGTGAGGTGGGTCCTGCTCCGAGGACCTCACAGCCAGCAGATAGACAGGAGCAGAGGACAAATGTACTCTGACTGCCATGAGAAGTGAGGTACAGAGAAATTAAAGGTGGGACTTTCAAAGGAGTCCACATGAACTCCTCCCTTCACTAGCTGCCTTTGAAAATCAAAGACTAAATACCTTGCTCAAAGTTACACAGGAATTATACAGCAAGGCCAGATATTAAATTCCAGTTTTTGTGAATTCTTCCTCCCCATGGGAAGGAGTTGAGACTTACGTCTGCAGCAGTCTCCTCAGAAAAACAGCCTTCCCAGTCTGTCTGTTCTACTCTTACTGGATTTTCCCTTACAAAAGCCAAAAGTGACCATGTTTGTCCTTTTCTGCCACTGCAGCCAACCACCCATATAACAGTTGAAATAAGTTTCACAGTTTTTTTACTTTACGTAGTTTTTCAAGATTCCTGCAGATGTCTGGTTTTGTTCTCTATATCAGCAATAAATATATGCTGAACAGCGAGCTTTAAAACTGCTCTACTTTCATGTATAGATCTCAGGATAGTTTTCTAAATGCTTCTGGGATACTCCCACCCATGCTGCCCAGCCCCAAGTCCCATGAGCTGAGCTCAGTCTGCCTGGGATCATTTCCCCTGGTACTGAAGCAACCTTACCATCCTGCTTGCTTCATCACTTTCTTTGAAGGCCTATAACAAACATATCATAACAGTTTTATATCTTCTACTTAACCTTTGGAGCTGTTTAAGCTTCTCCGAGACAGAGACTCTCTGATTTATACTCTAATGCCTTCCAGTCTAAACTAACGTAATTCTTTCTAAAATGCCCAAGTTTAAATTATGGACCGCAGTGTCCAGAGTGCTGCTGCAAAACCTCTCACTGAGCTTGGCTTAAGCTCACTGAACTCTTTTTCCCATGTTGCACTCATTAAATTGCCTTCATTTTTGTACCCATTTTAAAATTCTGTTCATGATATTTAAACATCTTTATAACTTTCATTTTCCTGACAAATTTGATCAGGAAAAGAAAACCTCTGGGCTTGCCCTGTTCTCTCAAATGCTTTGTCATGCAAATTTGCTTGTTCCTGGAAAAAAAAAAAAAATTCAAGATGAGTAGAGTCACACCTGACTATTTTATTTAAATCAAATTCTGCATTCATGGAAGCAACAGTCTTGACAAATAGGAAAGTTAGCATCCTGGCTTAGGCACGCTATTAAAAACACCAGAACAAGAAAATGGACATTCCCCAGATCAATAGCTCTCCTAGGAACTATCATTGTGTGAGAGGTATGGTCCTCATTAAGGTTATGATGGTAATATGCAGTCCTTTGACTTCTGTACTACAGTTATCATTGCAGACGTTATCGAAATCCATTGGCAATGGATATCTTCACAAGAACTGAGACCAATAGATCAATTTAGAGAAACCACAAAAAAGTCACCAACCAGTGGTAATAGCTTTCAAACTCTCCACACTCTGGATTCAAAGAGAAGGTCTAGATATAAAAGGTTAAAAGTCTCATTACACTGCAAATGTATCACCAGGCACCATCCAGTTTCCCATGATAGCTTGTACTCAAACCTCCATTTCATTGCCATTTTAAAACGTCTTTTAATCCACTGCAAAAAAGTCTGTGAAGTACCTGTCAAAGGAGTTGCATCATACAGATGCCTGAGATTTGAGATTAGGTAATTTCAGATAAAGTTAGTCCGAAAGGCATCTGGAACTTTTCACAGTTTAAAGAAAGCCCTATTGAAAGGTTCATCTGTGTTACATACTTAATTATTGAAGGTGTCCAATTCTATGTCAAACTAAATGAAACAGAGGCATATAACCCTGCAGAAGAGGCTGTAAAAAAAGATTCTTGCTCCAGCTATAAACTGCTGAGTTAATATCCATGGCCCATTTCTGCAGTGTGCTCCAGGTAAGTAGCCAACGTCTCTGACCTCAGTAGGCACAGCAGGCTGCACACACAGATTTGACTGCGGAACCAGGGCCCACTGCATGACACCACATCAGGAAAAAAAGAAGCATCCTGTCAAGCAGAAAGCAGATTTAAAAAAAAAAAAAAAAAAAACACAAGAGGGGGCTGTGAAAATTTACCAAAAAAAATTGTCATGTATTTTGTCCCCATACTTTTTGTGGTTTTATCAGAAGCTTTACCTATCAAAAATTTTGATGAAGGAAGGAAAAAAGAGAGAAAAGAGAAAAGTTAGACCCATCCCTGTAGAATTAATTAGTTGCGGAGAGTTTTCCCCCTATAAAAAAATCAAATAAATTGGTTCTGTTAGCCCATATACAGACCCCGGATGTAATTAGTGTGATAATCAATATATCAGTAGGAAACAGCTACTTAAGTGCACCCAGTGCAGTTGTAGATTTAGGACAAGTGAAAGGGGCGTACTCAACAACAGCAGGAAAGAGTATAAATGCAAATGAAGCTCATAAAAAAGAATGAGTGGTTCTGGCTGTGCAAGCTGCTCAAAATTCATCTAGGTTATTTTTTTTTGAAACAGAGAAAAGAATAGCCTGCTGTGAACTACCCATATCTGGCTAACAAATGTCAATATGTACCATAGACCTTCATTTGTTTTCCCACTTACTTGAAGACTTGTTAAAAAGTGCTGCTAGCTTTCTTCTCTCCACTAATGCACAACAAAAAAAAGTTCTAATAAAATGTGCACCTGTCACACTCACATTTTTAGTGTTAAAAATACTCCCTGTTGTGTACAGAGTACCAGCTGTGCCAGCAGCTTCAGTGCATTACTGACATGCTCAGAGGCATTGATGGCTGCAGGTAGCTTGCCTCAGATTTGGCTCTGATATTCTCTCCTTACAATGGAACGTCAAAAAAATCCAAGATAAACACTGACATGGTGAAAGACCTCTGAAGGAATGACGTCTCAGAGCCGTGTTTTCTTTTTCCTCCCCTTTGAATATTTAAATATTTCAATACAAAGGAGAGAGTTGAGATTTCTTCTAGAAAACGAGAAACAGGTTTCCAAAATAACCCTACATAACAGTTGTTTTACTGCTTTCCCTCAGGAGAAAGAAAGAAATCAAGAACACCTAATGAACGAAATAGAAGTGCAGCTTTTCTAGAGTTTGGGTCCTGGCTGTTTTTCTTCAGCGAGTGAATCATGGGACACCATTTGAACTTCACACTGTGAAGTCACAGCAAACTTCACCCCACCATCCTCTAAATACAGGAATTGTATGAATATAATGAACTGAAAACAGCATTATGTGTTCTATATTATTCTTTAGGCCACAATACTCCTTTAAGGACAGAGGCATCTGACTCCTGAGACTTTCCCCGCCACCAAAAGCAAGGGGAAGATGGACTTTGGGCATGAGGATGAGATGGCAGAAGTAAATATGGCTGTGGTAGAGATTCATGTTCATTGCCCCACTTGTAACTCGTGATCCTCTGAGCTACGTACAAAGAAAAAAAGGGGAAAGATATGACTGAAGCAGGGAATAACTGATTGGGATCAGATTACCCTTTTCTGTGTAGGGTAGCACAAAGGCCCATATTTTACCTAACTCACTGGCATTAGACAGTTTCTACAGACTTGGTCCTTAGTCAGATGTAGAGGAATCTTAAATAAAATGCCCATCTCAGCGCTCTGATCAACCACACTCATCAGACCTTGAGTCAGGGATGTGTTTCACACAAACCGGCAGACAGCAATAAAAGCAGGAAAAGACCTTAACTGTTTGATCTCATCCTCTAAAAGTCCCGTAGCTTCTTGGCTTTCAATATCCCACAATTCTCCATCTAAAAATGAAGTTCTGTACTTCCTCTACATGGAACTATTTTCAACTCCATGTTTCTCTTGGATGATGGATTTAATATCACTTCGGTTTCAATCCCACCTCAGTAGGAATTTCAACATTCATCTTTCACAGCAGTCACTATCACTAGGACATGGTTTGAAGTGAACAATTTGGTGTCAGAACCCACAGCGAGATTTACAGGAACACCTCCACAGCTTCACAAGTCTACCTTAACAAAACCTTTAGGCATGTGCTTAATTTTTGATCTGTGGGCAAACTCTACAAAGAAAATCAAATTAATACAACTAAGCTACCAGATTAATCCATGCATTCTGGCATAATGAAATGAGGACCAGAGGCTAGCTCAAGCAATCTGCAACCAAAGAGCTGGTCCCAGGCTGCAAGATTCACAAGGTGCTTATCAACCCCGAAGTGCCTCAGACACCCTCTCTTCTATCAGTTCGTCATCCATAGCAACACAGAAGGGAAGGTCAGAGATGCAAAGCAGAGCTGCCGTTGTTTAGGGCATTCTACCTGTGAATTTCCATATTTTCTAAAGTTTAAGAAAGGTCTTCCCTAAGAATCCAGGATTTTTAATACACGGCTTTTTCAAAGAGAATGTATACTTTCTCTTAAATATTCTTTACCCTACAGTTACTGATAAAGCTGAATTAAGTTTTTGCCTGGAAATATATACATCCACTAGAGAGAAACAGACGGTGTGTATTCATATATTTCAAAACGGAGGATTTAACCTCTGAAAAGAGATATTAAAGTGGCACTGAAGCATGGACCTGCATTCAACACTCACATTTGGTTCACAAATACCCAATTAGGTTTCTTTCTGAACCACAGTACCTCAAATTTATAATTAATCATCTGTCAAAGTTACAAGGGCAACAGAGCACCGTATTATTTTGAACAGTGACAAAAAAGATGTTGACATCTTATGCGAGAATTTCTTAGCTCTGAGCAGCAATATCGGGCTCTTCTTCAGTGAAGAGTTAATAAGCACCAATACAATATCTCCATAGCTAACTCAGCAGCATAGTTTAGCTCAAAATAAAGACAGAAGGGACACACAATATTTAGTGTAAACTCAAAACGGATTTCCGTAAATGGTAACTAATTTTGTAAAAAGTAAATGGTTAGGAATCAACCCACATTTCTTATCCAGTTCCGATATTGATTCTTTAAAAGCTCAAGTATCTTTTGAAAAATACTTTCTTCCCTTTATTAATTGCAGGTGGCTAATGACCTCTTTTTGTTTGTCTGGGAATGTGAGAGCCTGTCGTAAATTTTAACGATGTTAATTAACACCTCCACGTAAAGGAACAAATATTTATAACCGCTAAGGATGCAGAAACCCTTCCAAACTAAACTAAAACTCTTTTTTCCTAATTGGGGATATAATTGGAGTGAATCCCCTAGGAATTTTGCTGTTCCTTCTACATAAAACCCTATTACTGGTTGATGCCAGGACAAAGATACTTTCCTAGAGATTCCCATAACCCTAATCCATACAGTTCTGTCCCTAGTGAGTACACAGGTGCTCATAAAAAGCGAAGGTCCCCAACTTTTAAAGAAGCTTTAATTGATAAGACCCAGACTGCAGACCAACACAGCAACGTAGTAGGAAAATGACCTCTTCCCCACTTTTCCAGTGGGAAAAAGATAGAGGTTATTTGGCTCAAAGAGTAGCTCTAAGGTTAATTTCAGAAAATGGGATTTGTCTGAAGGCTGAAATGATACTCTCTGGGTATCAGCAGCCACATACTGCTATAATTTGGGACCATATTCTACTCGCTACGTATTCTCTTAAACAGATCCACTGTACACAAGGATGGTTGCCAGGATTTATTCCCTGATGTTATCTGCCTGTCCTATTTCCAGTAATTCTAGAAATGCAGCCACCTTCTTCCTTGCAGCATTGGGCAAGTCTAACACAGAGCTCAGTTTTACACTGCGCTTACATGGAAGCAATCCCATTAAAAGAAACAGAGGCACAGAAAGAAGAGGGAAAAGCCTGCAATGGGAAAGAGAACAGAATCCGGCCCTCAGAACCAAAACCTTGTTTGGCATAAAAATTCAGAGAACCACCAAAATCAAATTCACTTTTTGGCAAAGCAAAACATCTCAGAACTAGTCCAAAAGCCTCCCTGCAAAGAGGCATGCACTTTTAATGCTTCTTGTGCACAAAGTAATCACCTCTTAGGCCAGTCTAATATTTTATACTGTAGCCACATTTAGCAGGATACTGGAAGAGACAATCATCGAACTAGTCATCGAACCTGCAGCTCTTGCCTTCAATTACTTTCTATGCACACAGACAAAATGCATCCCATCTTCCGAGTCAACTTACACTACCTGGGACTCTCCCTCACCAGAAGTCTCAAATCCAGCTGCAGTCCAGTTTAAGATGGTGTTGCAGCCTCATTTTGGGGACAGAAGAGCAAATCTGAAGGGATTAGGTCTACCAAGCTGTTGGGGTAGCAGCACAACTACACTGTGGTTCAGTTTGGGGTTTTTTTAATTGGATTGGGAATATTCAGTCTTTAAAACACACTGACAGTGGCAACAATTACCAGAAATAGGATGTAAGTGACCCTGCTAATACTCACAAAACTCCCCTGACCACACACATAGGCAGACAGGAGCAGACAGACAAAAGGTGTCTTAATTAGTTTATTGTTTTATGACTCTCTCAAGCTATGAAACACAATTTGTTTTACAATGCATCATTAAAAATGCACCCTCCAAGGATTTCAAATTGTTTGAATAATATAATTATCAGTGTTAACACTTCCTTTTATTGTTTCGATAGTCTCGATTCTGCCGCCATTTCATTTGAGCATCCTCCAGCCAATAAAGGAATGAACATTTCTCACCTACTCTCCTTCCCTAAATTAGGTGCATAATTTATAGACACAACTTAAAGTTTCAGGCACTTTTAAGATACTGCAATTATACCAAGAGATCTTTAAAAATCTTAAATCATAAGGATAAAAAAGGAAAAAGAGCAAAATGATTGGTTCGGGCAAGGCTGTTTCTATTCAGGCCTCTAATACAGCTTAGATCATACAGGCTCATACTATAAACCCCATTTTTGACACAGAGCATTTTCTACAGAAATAAGGCAAAGCAGGACAGTCTTTAACTTTTCAGGCAGTTTGCTATCAACTGCTAGAAAAGCTGTATGAAAGAGTGCCCCTGTGAATGAGCTCGCTAAGATACCTTGTGCCAAATCCTTGACTGCTATAGCACAGATGCTCCATTAGCACCTTTCTGCTGACATTGGTGAAACCACACAAGCAAATGCCCACAGAGCAATAACATTTTCTCATCAGTTTTAACTCTCCCCTCCTTGGGCCACTCTTTAACTGCTCTTAGGTTAAGTCATGTGAGGAGTAACTTTGAAACAGAAACTGGCATTTACAAATGCAACATTCCCCTCTACTTTCCCACTGCATATTTGGTTATTACATACTAAGCATCAACGACGTGTGCACCAGTGAGCGAGAAACAGAACTCTCGTTCACTCATTGTCACAGGCCTCTCTCCTAACCGCACAGTCATCCTTCCCCCAGGATCAGTCATGGCAGGGCCATACATGTTTCTCTTAGTCACAAGGCTATGCCTGAGATCATTCATACCAAGTGCCCTCAGAGCATTTTTTTTTCTATCTGTATACAGCACTGCTGTACAAGTCCAATCTAGGATGGGCTTCTCAGACCAATGAACCTTCAAAGCAGTGGGAAAGCACAACTTGCACAGTATACAAGAAAAAAGGGAGGTTCAGACAAATCTTCCACAGTTGCACGCAAAGAGTTTAAGCTGCCTTTCAGCTCATCATTTTTCAGACTCAGATAACAGCACAGAATCCATACAGTATCCCTGCGGGGGGACAGGCTGTGAGGTTTCTGAGCTAACCAGCCACATAAAAAAATACAAGGAATCAGCTGGGAAATGAGAACTAGCAGATTTACAATGAAATGAAAGGAGTTTGGGAAAAATTAGGCCCAAAGTCTGCAGCAGAGCCACGTGCAGACCCAGCCTCCTAATGCCCAGCCTTGTGCCTGATCCATGAGCCTCCTCCCCATTGCACTCTACTGCCAGCCTTTCACATAGCGGGCTCTGAAACAGTTAAGTCAAACAGAGATTAGTAACCTGGCGCTAAGTTATACTTGGAGGACTTATTGAATGGAAGATATTATCAATATCATATCTGTCACAGATTAAAAACAACATATATAGATGAGTACTGTATAATCCATTTATTGTTTTATAGACCTGGAATTCCCCAGAGAAGAGCACGAAATCTGTGTGACATCCCCGAGTGTGGAATTTTACATTCAAATGTCTGAGCTGGCTGGATGTGTAAAGTCACAGCTAGGCAGCCAGCTCCCAAGGAGGCTCCTCTGCCTTGTTTATTCCAACAGGGATCTGGAGCATCTTGCACTCATAAAACGGGTCACAGCAACACTTGTCTGAGGTGGCACTTCTATGCACTACTGACACGCAGGACAGAAAGCTTCTACCTTGACGGAAGTCAAGTCCTTTCAGGATATCTGAACAACAGACACATTAGACCCTTGGAACCAGCCATGGCTTTCAGAGCTGATGAAGCTATGCACAAGCTGTTCCCCTTTTCAAGGATAAACGCATGCAGAACCAAGCCCTGAAGTATTTGCATACACGGGGCTCTTGGCACATTAGGTGGCCAGCATTTCCCCTGGGAGCACGCTCCGTTGAAAGGCTCCAGCTGGCAACTTGCTAACACTTGTGCTATAATTTGCTGGGTCTGGGGTTCACTTCCTTGCTTTGAACCATGCAAAACTGCTTGCGCCTCCTCTCTGCATTTTTCCAAAGGAAAACAAAGATTTGTAAATAAACAAACAAATAAATAAATAAATGGAGATTTGGCCCTAGGCAGTGTCTCACACTTTTGGGCAAGAAAGAAATACAAGAGCCAGGTTATATCTTCTACTACTTTAGCTTGTATGTAGGTTACTATGCTGCTGTTTGGCCCTGTGTAAATAAGGTGCTCTTTCACATGCAGAAAGCTAAATAGTCAAGGTGATACTATCCAAAGTTCCTGTCTTAACTATCACAGAGGTATGCCATGCAAGCTTCCAGGGACAAGGACTTCTCTGAGTGCTGGAAAATTAAAAAGGTCTCCTAATAGGTACCAAAATAACACCTCAGAGCTGCATGTTTCTTGATCCTTTCTAATGAGGTCATTCAGCCCAGGTCCTCTACTGATTTGCAATACCATAAGTACCCATCCACCTCCAGCCAAGAGCTAAGCATGCTCTGATAGGGACTCCGGAGATCCTGAAATGACCCTGCCGAGCAACTGCCTCCTCAGCTCCTGAGTGCCACTCATATGTAGTCCATGGACACCAGTAATGGAGAAAAGTACAAGGAAGTGAAAGCTACAGCCACCACAAAACAGTGAAACAACTTTTCTGAAGACAGATCTTCTGTTTTAGCTGAAATATTTCAGTTTCAAAAAAAGTTGTTCAGAGGTTTGAGGGTGGTTGTGCTTGTGTTTGGGTTCTTTTTGGTTGTTTGGTTGCTTTTTAACCTTTCTGTCAGTAAATTGAAATACTCCATAGAAAAAGTTAAAATTATATTTCATTATGGTTCACATTTTTGATAGAAAAATACATCCACTTTCTCCAGCCAGCTCCAATTTTTCCCATATGACCAGTTTCTTCAGGATGCCCACTGCTTTCTGATTTCCTCTTATTAAATTCCTATGGCCCAAAACTACCTTGGTGTGAGGCACAGACCAATCTCAAAATAAGCAGATCCACTCAGAACTACTATCCCAGTATTCATGTTTACCACCATCTACGTGGTCCTCATGGATACTGCCAGCTAGCTTACTTTTCACAAAGGGCATGGACTTACTCCAATTCATGTTACTACTACTGTGGTCATTTTTATTATTTAAGATATAATTTCAGTCTCATTCCTGCTGACTACAGACTTGATTCCTGGAGACATTTAAGACTGCAGGAAAAGGAAGGAAATTTATCTTTAAAAAGACCTTCAGCCCTACCCTTTTTAACTTTCCTGTAGTTCAGATGTGTGTGTTCTGTTCACACACATGAACAGAATTCCTAAATGCAAATACATTGATAATACGATATGATCTGGCATATTTTTAATGCTGCAAAGAGACGACGCTTCTGTAAAAAATAACTCATAGCACATAACTGATGAAGGGGTTTTTTCCATATTTTTTTTAGAGAAAAAGACCTTTGAAAACCATTTAAACCCTTAAACGTGCACATGGCTAAATCTAGCTAATCTACTCTAAAATGCACATGTGAAATAACTGGTGTATGAAGGTCTGTTTTGTTCTAACAATTTATCATCTCTTAATATTTATAACATAAGGAGAGTTTTTCCCTCAAAAGGAAAAACTTCCTACATAATTGTAATAATTGAAGCCTAAGTGCAAATTCTGAAGCACTGCAGAGGATAATGTCAAGGGGCTTGCTATTATTTTTTTAAAAGCAGCAATAGTTACACACCATTCAATTCAAAGGTAAGTTTTACATATTTATCTTTAGCTTACAGGCATGTCTCAGATAGGATTAGGAAGCCATGCTATGAAATATAAATGGAGAAAATTTAACAGAATACAAAAATATGGGTTTGAGATAAAATTTTAGTTAATGAATTCTGGATGGGTTCTTTTTTGCATCTACTGCAAAGGCAAGAAAGAAAGATTTCACAGTACAAAAGTTAACATGCTCAAAGATTTCTCAATATGCTTCTTCAATTCTCTCATCAGAATAACTTGTGGCTATTAAAAAAATACTGGGATAAAAAGGATAGGGGGAATGGATTAACAAAGAAAAGAAGGCCAAAGTTGGTTACCTCAGCCCCAGTTATATTACCACACAATTATTACTTTATTGATTCCCCAGTAAAATTCACTTAACTAGTTCTCTGGTTTTTATAGCTAAATAAATTGCTTAATCTATTTCAGAGGAAAAACCTTATGCTGATGAGTTTATGTTAAAGATGTCATAACCCCTTGGGTGTCGCTCACTAACCTCCCTTGAGACCACAGTACAGACATCAAAGGCACAGCTGGATAAACTGTATAGATTGGATCCCGAGCAAGAATTATCATAAACACTATGAAGCCACAAAGAATGTGGAAGGAATGATCATTTAGATCCAGAGAGTTATTAAAATTCTTTCAGTCCATCTGCTTATAGAGGTATGTGACATTAACCATCAACCGCATTATCACTTGAAGTTCACTTGAAAACTGCTTGGGAGAGAGGGATTTCACAACAGCCATTCCACAACAAGAAGAGGCTGGACTCAGCACTGACTTAGTTCTCATGAAATTTCGCAGTCTTAAGTGGGATTTCATGACATGTACAATCACAACATAATCACGGTGACTGAATAAATCTGGTCTTTCAAAGATCTGGCAGATGATGGAAAACTGACCCTTTATTATTCACCCCACCACATTTACCACTGATGGAATACTTATTACTCACAGATTGCATTAAAGTCCCTAGGGAATTTCCCAAACCTAGGCCAAAAGAGAAAAACATTTTTTGTCAATATTCTTGCAATCTAAGAGATCCACTTTTCCTGGTTTCCAGTCAGCCCTAACAGCAATTCTTTTGAAGCAAAAGCAGAGCAAGCTGTATTAATGAGAATGTTCATAATGACCCTTACAGGAGTTAACAGCATGTATAATAAAACAACTTTTCAGTGAGTATCTCTGTTGATCAGGAATGACACTAAGTTTTTAGGAAAATTACTTACGACCAGCACGAAATTTTCCTCTTCTATTGAAAAATACCACTGGAAAGATTAAAAATCTGCTATTTTCTATCACTATTAATGTTACCTCCTTGCAGCCTGCAGCAAGTTAAATGTTAATTTTTCAAAGCTGTTTAATAAAAGAATAAAAATCCTTTCAGTTCCATATATAAGAACACTGATTAACCTTGACTAGACTAAAACCAGCTTTCCTTATTCCTGAGTGGTCCCCCTATTTTATTCATTCTAATTATGTAAGCACTATGAGCTGAATTAAGTCTTTTCCAGTGTACCGAAACTATAAAATACTACTTTTCTTGGATACTAATGTATATTAATGACCAGCCCCTTCTCTCTGCACTCACATTGTGCTCCACACAAAATGAGGTACTGTTAATAAAGTGATTTTCAACCTCTCCTCTGTGGGCCTTTGGGAACTAGCCTGTGGGCTATTTCTAAGTCTTGTGAAAGGTGCCCAGAGAAAGCGAGTTCAGGCTTGTGCTAGAGTAATCCATGTACAGGAAAATACTAAACCTTCCCTGGAAGAAAGTTAGGTGCCCACAAATCAAAACCAGTTGGAAAAAATATTTGCTTAAAAGTATTACTCAACAAAAGGCAGCATAGCAAAATCTAGCACTACACAGAGATTTTTAGATTATCCACTAAGTCATACATGTAGAAGAGAATAAATGATGAAGACCTGATTATGTCAACTTGGAAAACAGTCCAAAGTAAAAGTAAATAATCAGGGGGAAAGGGCACTTTCACCTTTTGTAGTACAAAGATGCACAGTCAGGCTGGAATAGTTTCCCTTTCTCCTCGTACTTAACCACCAAAGTAAAAGAGAAGCAGAAATACTGTGATAGCACCAAGAGCAAGAATATTGATCTTTGCATGTATTAAACAATAGGTACTAAACACCATAATTGTGTTTAAAGTCCATGCAAATGAAATCTCGACTGTCAAAACAGAAAAGATAGTATACCACATAGAAAATAAGGACTTACAAAGCCGTATGCTACTGTTTAGGAAGGCACTTTAAAAAAATATCTCCAGTTCCTCTGCTCACTAGAAAAAGACCCATGGGAATGCCACGAGTGCTCATCTGTCTGCTCCTCTCCAGAGGAGACTGCCAGCCAACTGGCAATGGAAATGGCTTTGTTTCTAAGCTCCAAAAGGTCCATGAATATGCTTGGGAACATGCTGAGACAAAATATACATGTTCCAAACAGAATAAACATTAATTAATCTCAAGATGGGGACACCCACCTCTCTTAGATAAAGACACCACCCTATTTTGTTGGTCTTAGCCATTAACTTCCAATGTTACTTATCTCACCCAAGTAGGAAGGAACTGTGAGGAAAGGGTGTATCGCTGGATTGCTCAACAGGATTACCACCTCTCCCATTTCCCCTTCAGTCAATGCCTGCTCTTTTCCCTTCAAATACTTGGAAAGAGGAATGTCTTGTTTTCAGACCATTGCAGCTTCCAAAGATCGTTCCTGGAACCTGAAGAAGTGTAGTCTCACAGTCCTCGAGAGACCTCATAAGGCAACTCAGTTCCTCATTACTCTTCCTCTTTTGACAAGAGGGTAGAACAAAGATATCTGTGAATTTTATTTATTTAAGGTTCTTGGAGAAAAAAAATAGACTTTTCTAGAAAAACAAGGGTCCTTTCTAACAGCTAAAAGGGTTTCTGAATTTGAGCCAAATTTAGATCATGGTTTGGGATTCTTTCAAACAACATTTTCAGGTGACTCTACCACTTGCCAAAAGAAATTCTCTGTGATTTGGCTCCTGTTTTCCAAGTTAGAGCTGGTAGCCATCAGTCAAATACATCTGTAGGTTAGAAAACTATTTGCTGAAGGAGCTTGACAAGCATTTTAACGTTCTTCTTGACATACAGTGGTGAAAGAGTGGTAAGACTTTTTACTAACACTGAGATTACTGGGTAACATTTTCAGAAGAGCCTGATTCTTACGAGTTTCCTATTTGATTTAGGCACTAAAATCCCAGTTTCATTTTTGACTAAGGCTTCTAAATAGCTTAGGGTTTTTAAATTCCCTTTCCGCTACTGATGCTATAATTGACTATTTTTCCACAATGTTGTTAGCATGGCCGTACACTGTCATACTTGTATTGCTTTGGGGAATTTGGGCCATCCATTTCAGAAACTGGAGCCAACAGTTACATTTCCTAAATCCATATGTGACTACCTGAATAAGTGCTTTGCTTTCCAAAAGCCAGAAGGACCAGAACAGCTACTGTTCATTTCCAAGGCAGCTGCTGGATGGCCAGTGCTTTGGCATATCACTCCAACTACTCCAAAGCCGTAAACAAAAACTGCAAAACTTGGCCTTTAGGTGATTATCTATAGCACCGAGCTCAACTGGTAAGTGCATTAAATCCATTCTCTCCCTTCCTCTGAGACTGAGTTGGGGGGGGATGGGACGTAGAGAAAAAAAAGGAGAGTTTAAGATAATTGAAATACATAAATGATAAAAAAGCCATTTGTGATAAAGAACCTTGTGTGTACAAGATGTTGATGCTGTAGGGAGCAGCAGTGGGCTGGTCTGCCTGGGGACATCTGTTTGTATTTGCGAGGGTCAGGATGCCAAAGGCTTCCACGCTGTAACGAGAAGGAAGTTAATATCACACAAGCGTGCAAGCTGCCTGCCACATGCCAATACAAGCAGAAACCTCCCTTTTCTTCTGTCCCCCCTCGCCACCCCCAATGCTTGTTTCCCATCTGACATCCTCTTTTCCCCAGCCTGCAGCCATGGCAGTTTTGTTTTCTCCTGTGATAGTGTCCATTCATCTCAAACCATCTTTGCTGAACAATAGATCCCAAGCTACCGGAGGCAGAGCAGAAAGACTGGAGTAGCCAGGAAAGTAACTCTTGAAATTGGGGGCACATGAAGCACAGAATTTGCTGCAATGCTAACAGAGGAGAGAAAGCATGTGTACACTGACCCATTTCTACCATGTTGCCTAGGGGCTATTGCTGAAAACAGCTAAGTAGCACACTGGTGGAAACTGCAATTAACCAAGTGTATTTTGTTGTTTATTTATTCTCTGCAATTTGTTTTAAAAGATCAAATCCATCAACTTAAAACTACCTAGGCACTCTACACAATGATGTATTTGTTAGACCTCTCTCTTTTCACCACAGTTTCATCTCACCTTTAAACTGGCCTTCAATCTGACAGAAGAAACAACCAAGAAGAGGCAAAACCACCTTGATTTCAGGAGGGCTCACAAAGAGGCAGGGATTCAACCAAAAACCTCTCAGAGGCAAGACTAAATGGAGCTAAGCTCTTTGCAACATGTTTTTCTTGCTGCTCTGTAGCATTTGTCTGACAAGCATGAGCAGGCCGACCAGGAGCTTGCCCGTCCTCTGAGGCCAGGTGATTTACACACCAAGCTCCAGGACAAAGCAGACACACTTGAACCCAAGGCCAGCAGCCTTCTAGCCAGAGCGCAGGGATGCTTCTCAATTTCAGTCCATTAACATGTTGGGAGCTCCAAGCCATGGCAGCTGGACTGCTCTGGGGATCCCAGATAGCCTATCTAAAGCTCAGCTGATATAGAAACAGAAATTAGCCATATATACTCATACCAAGCCTGGCACCATAGGGTCCTTCTCCAAAGCCAAGCATTTGCACCCTGATGTAATTATAGCACCGTATTTGCACTATTCCCTCTGTATTGGAGATTCCTATTGTATTACAAGATGTTGTTTTGACAACCACACATTACGTTGGTCTGTCAGATGGTCTCTCAGATTTCCGTTAGTAACCAAGTGGTTTTGCTTTAAACCTGCTATGCACTAGGTCCCTGATCCAGCATAAACAGCCCCATTACTTCCAATGGGAATATCTATAAGCCTTAAATGAAAGAGGCATTTTTCTGAATTGGACCTTAAATCACCAGCCTGTGAAGCTGCTCAACGCGTGCTACTTCTAGCTATCAACAGCATCATTAACTTCTCTCTTTCTCAAAGCAGCTTTCTGAGAGTGGAAATACTTCTGTTCTTTTAAAGACTTCAATTTCCACTTTTACCAAAAGTAATTGGAAAGAAATTGTCACACTGTATATGATATTTCCAGTTTACAGCTTACTTGGTACATTTCAATCAAGCTTCATATTAGGTTTTGGCATCCAGACACCATATATATCCCTGCAGGTGTATGTCAACCCATTTTCCTTTAGTGTGTATCATGTGTTCAAATGATTTTTATATTATTGATGATACTTCTTTAGATCAATGGAATACTCAAAATAATCCATCTTCTTATTTTTCTGGCAAGTCAGGTGTTATTCTGGATCTTCATACTTCTAGCGTTTACCTCTAGGTGTTGCATCTATCAGGGGTTTTTTATAACCCAAACCCAGCTTTTTTAAGGCGACATATAATAACTAAACCTAGCCACTGTCGCCTGAAGAACATCAGTAACAATGTTTGGTCTACAAGAATGTTTCCATGTGAGACACAAATTTTGGAGGCCCTGGCTCTTTCTAAATTGGAAAGGCTAAATGATGTTCAGTCCTTTCCTGCACGAATTACAGTTTCCCACATGTACTTATTTTGGGCTTTTTGGTAATAACATTTGTCTCTTTCCCAAAGTAATAATTTTGTCTAATGTAATTTTGAAGATACCTCTGATTGAGGTTTCTAGCTGTAATACATTTTTATCAAGCTCACTGTTTGTTATCAGCTCTAGAATCTATTGAGGTTGTGACCCATTATATTCTTTCTATGATTCTTATGCATATTTTTATGATGACCTCGTGGGATTACAGCAATTGATTATTTATGAAACTCCCAGCCGCTTCCCTCTAGCAACTGCAGATTCTGCAATCTCAAGCATCAGAAAGCTCACTGGAGGTGGAATCTCCCAGCTCTTGGGCTTACAACCCTTTTATTTGGCTCATAGTGAAGAAAATTAACTTATCCTTAAGGCTTTCTGTAGGCTTGCTACTTCACACCAAAGAGAGCTCCTTAATTTATACCTGCTGAGGTGAGTTACAACCATTCAGATGCTAAGGACTGTTGACTGCCTCTCTAATACCAGCTGTATCATTTCATTTTAGAATTAGGATTCCTTCTTTGTTTAGCCGTTATTTATCTCTGTTGAAGGGCAGGCAGCCTGTCACTTATACTCAAACTATGAACTGTATTGGTTTCATCTGATGATGCAAATCCAGTACACAGGCATCAGACTTTGTTTCCTTCCCCAAATCCCATCTTCTGAGTGAGGAAACCAGTTTTCCACACATAGGCAATGGCCAAGCAACAATCACACGGAACCTTATATTTAAAGCTTATATTTAAAAATCCAGCTTCTAAACTCTGGAAATGAATCATAAATATTAATCAAAGTCTCTATCAGAAATAATGTTTTTCTTAAAGGATAAGATCCTATTAAAATATCAGTGTTTTAAAACCAAACACCAACTGCATTTACATTTCAAGCACAAGCAAAAAAAGGTTCTGTATTGCTACCACCTATACATGAACTTTTATTTTTTTGCGGCATTTCAATACCACCTAGAACACAAGGCGAGGGACAATTCCCAGTGTCATGGTCACTATTCACACATAACTCCCTATTAGTCAAGCAGGACATACACATGGGTATGGTGGTGGCCTGATAGCCATATGTGAAGCTAGATGACTCCATGTGCATAAAGACTGTAAACCACCATCAGAGTACTTTGGGATCAGACACAAGTGTTCTCCAGCTGCATCCAGCCCCTGGAGCACTGGCTGGACATCCCTGACTTGTGTAAGGTTGTCCATCTGTAACCAGAATGAACTCTCTCTATGCCTACCCACAAAATGTCACCCAGGAAGAGTTTCCACATCTGTCCTTGATATTCTTTACCAAAGTTGAGCCCATTGTCTAAAATGCACAACCAAGCCAGCCCATGACATTCTTACAATTCACAGCTCCTGATTATCCTATAGATATTGTTGGAACTAGAAAGTTTTCAGGGTTGAGACCATCTTTGGATGACATCCAAATGTCATGACAAATCCCTCCTTTGCCTTGCATTTATACACATGGCAAAACAGGGCTCCATTCCCAGGTGTGAAGCTGTGTGCTGCATCATTATAAATGATAGTAATTAACCTTAGGGCTACCAAAAGCAGATACACCAAGCTGTGGGGTGATCACCCCCTGTGCTCAGCTCTCTCTGCGAGATGCCTCATTTCCAAGCAGCCTGCCCCTCGTGCCAGCTCAAGCAAGAGGCACCAGCTCCGTGCAGGTGGATTTGCAGCCCTCGGTATGCTTGAGCAACCCTTTGAGTGCTGCAGAGCCCTCAGTGGCTTGCAAAATCGCAGGCGGGTGATGGGCAAACGCCACCCCGGAGCTGACACCTGTGCAGCGGAGGCTTGTGAAATGCCTGACACCTTGGGGGGCTGTGACTTGCTTTCCTTTCAACTCCTCAATCAACCTGACAGGAGCTCACTTTGGGTTTTCAGTTTTGGCAGTGCCAATAAATTCCCCTTGCACTGCGAGATTTCAGGCTCCATTCCTGCTCATTCTCAACTGCTGCCTTTGTGGCACTGCTCCACACCGGGGCAATTACTGAGGCTGTGTGGGACACATTAAATTCCTCATCAAGGAGTGTGTGGTAATATCGCTGCTGCTGCAGCCACCTCTGCATCTTCTCCATAACAGAAGATGCTCTGGGGCCTCGAGCTCATTTCATTTCTACCTTTTAATTAGTTCAGACATTTTCCAGGGGTGATTTTCATGTTGTTTTAGGAACATCTTTCTAGCCAGTTCATCTTGCCTTCTGTTAGAGAAAGAGCAGACTCAAGAAAAGTGTCAGAAATGTGACAGTATTTGCAGATGCCTCTTTACCAGTACTTCTCCCTCTCCTCCCAGTATTTTCACTGGATATTAATGAGCCAAAGTATGAATTCACCTGAGTGAATGGTATTGTACAGTAGATGTGCAATGTATGTTTTAACCTACAGTGAAACCTGTTTTATCAGTTGAGGCCGACAAGACTTGAATTCTAGGGTGTCAGGGAAATACAGTTTCTCCTGAATTAAAGGGATTGATCCACCCTCTTCCAAGCAGGGAAGGGGAGGAAAGCTGCCTTTGCTAAATGATGAAATCCGAGTTTTCTGAAGCTTGTATTTACTGTTGCACTTCATCTGGGTTACCTTTACCTTGAGTCTCAGTCATTATTATTTTGCATTAATATACCGGTCAGCAGTGGCATGCTTCACGCTGTGGCCACAGGGTATTTGTTTTAAATAGTAATAGTGTGCTTCATTGTATTTTCACTTCCTTAATTTCTTCTCTTTTCTTCCCTGAGAATAACCAGATTTAGCTGTCACTGCCATTTCCTACCAGCAACTCAGGTGCTCTCATCAGCTCTGCCTGTCTGCCCAGAAACCCACAAATTGCCACGAGCAGCCTCCAACAGCCACCTCAGACCGTGCTTTTCTCTACGGTCGATGGGCACTGCCCTCAGGATTTGTTTTCTTCTGAATTCACTTCAGCGAAGAGAAATATCTTTCCCTATCATAATGAGACATGCTGGTGCATCAGCATTTCTGGGTTAATATGAGAAGGAAAAAAAGGGAATAAAGAACAGTGACATTTAAAACACTGGTAGGAAAAGCAAATATCAGTCTCATCATTTGCTTAACTGTTATTTGCTTGATGGGATGGATCTATTGCTTTCCCTACCAGAGGGAAAGTGTGATTTGATTATTTCTCTTCTTTTTTTTTTTTTTTTTTTTTTTTNTTTTTTGACCCTTTATTGAGCTTTTCCTCACATTCATTTCCTAATGCTCCTAATTTAAAGTCATTATCTCATAGCAGGCTGTCTGCCTACCTATTAATAAAAACCCTTACCTTCTAAAAATACAGCGGGCAGCGTGTGAGAAAAGGTTTCAACATTTCAGCCCAGGGTGAGGAAGCAGTTACGCACTAAAAAAAAAAAACCCAAACAAAACCAAGAACCTGAAAGCTTAGCAGATTCATAGCTCTAATTTCTATTAATTGCTTGTAACATATGTATGTACAGAAAAATAAGTGCATGGCCTCATCCCTACCTGTATAAGTGACCTTACCTCCATACAGATCTAAAGAACCATGCTCTCCCTACAGCAGAAGACGACCTGTCCCAAACATGATATTTACATTGAGTCTCACCTTGTGAGACAATAATGTGCAATGATCATTCAGAAAGGAGGCTGACAAAAATATGTCATGATCCAAAGATCTTGGAGCAGTGAATGAATTGCTTTGTACTGGGTTTTGAAATCCTACAGCCTCAAATTGTTATGTAACCTCCTTCCATCCTTTATTAAGTAACATCAGGCTTTCAGGACATAAGGTTTCCCTGTGCCACCTGAATCTTTCTAAAAACAACTACACGACTTCAAGTGCAATACATCATCTGAGGAGAGGGGGACATTCATTCATCCTTTCTCCCTTTCGCCATGTGAAAACACAGGAAAGACAGGGAGCATCAACCCAAGCAGTTCCAGGCCCATCGGGTTTGTAAGGATTTTTAAAACTCTCTCTCTCTCTGCCTTCCCCAAAAAGATTTGTTTTCCCCTCACCATCTGTGCAGTTCTGGCAGCAAAATTTCCTTAGCTCTTTCTGTGGCAGCTACCCCCTCCCGGAGCATTAATTTTACACTTGCACTGAGGGGAGGAGAGACGGTGCTTCTCCCATTGCTCAGTCACTTGGTTCACATAGATTCTGCTCCAAGTCAAACGTTTCCCCTATTAGAAATCAGCTGAGCACTCATTGTCTGAGCCTTTCTCTCCATTTCAAGGCAGAGCACTTATTTTTAGTTTGTTTAGATGTGATCAAACTAAGTCCTGAAATTACATGCCAGAATTTGCCTGCTTGCTTATTTTGCTGAACCGTACCACTTGCAACCTTTTTTCACCCCCTTTATTATTTAATATTCAGTAAGATAAACTTTCTCTTGAGAAAGTACTATAGACTTTGCTAACACAGATCCACAAGAGCCACCAGAGATAGCTACGTTCTGGGAAAGAAAAAAGGGCTTGTCTGTTTTTAAACATTCGCCCCCACATTTGCCCTCCTCCGGCTCTCCAGCTCTGGAGTTCCCAGCCAGGATGGTGGGTGGACCCGCCTGCCTGCAGGCAAGGAGCGCAGCTCTGCCATGCGTGGCTCCAGGCACGTAGCGCAAAGTGCAGCGCTGGAGCCTCTCTGGCACTACCATGCAGGAAGATCAAGGGAGTTTTCAAAGTGCCACTGGTCTGATTTCAGGATATTTAAAGTTAAACCCATACGTATTCACAATAATAGGCACACAGTTGCTTTTCCAGGACAGCACCCATCTGCCAAATTACGTCTAAACTGCATAATTCTAATTTCATTTGCTCAATATTTCCCCATCATTACATAGACTTAAAAAAAAAAAATACTGTGGGGAAAAATATTTTCATTCTAAAATGGATATATTTGGAAGCATTAAGGAAGCATGAAAAGGACACTGTAGGACCACTGAAGTCAGCAAGAGTCTTTCTGTTGACGTCAATGAGGTTTTGGATCAGATTCTAATTTATTGGATAGATTATTTGTTGACAAGTCTTCATTCATCTTTAACAGGAACAGACTATGACACAAATAAGAATCTGGGCAGAGAAAACGTATTTGTATAAAAGCATTAGGCCAAATGTTCAGACCAAATAAATTGGATCAGCAGGGTGAAATGTGACACTTCCGCAGACAGAGACATATGGCTTTTCATATAGGAAGGACTGAAGAAAGGCCCACATGAAAAGATGTGATTTTAGCATATCCTGTGACATCTACAGCACATCAAGTTACAGCATAAGGGAAAAAAATAAAGGATGCTATCAACACCAGCGTGGAGAGAGTCACCCATAGGTCTCACTACGGTCAATGGTTTGACAGAACTTTTTCTTTTGCTATGTGACTGCCAGTCCCAAGCAGCAGTATGTGCAGAGACACCTGAAGCATAGCAATCAACAGGTTAACCTGCAGCAAGGTGGCTTTCAAAGACTGAAGACAATTGTATGCCCCTGTCTAGAAGGTTACAGCAATCTTATTCTCTAGGAGTAACATTTTACTCCTGTCTCAGCTGTCTGATTTTCAGTGGAATGACACCTCCAGTCACCTGTAGGCACTCAGATGTAAACAAAATTACAAAGGACAGCAGAATCCGACCCTGACAGCTCTGGAATAGTATGTCATGTAATGTAACCTATCTCAGTGCAATGTATATGAGCATGTGTGTGTAATACCGTTATATCCCTATGAAAGTATGTAGGTGCCCGTAAACATAACTTTTTGAGATCTCAGGGCTGTAAATGGGAAATGGCTGCTTTGAAGTGAATGGACTAACTCAAGTGCTAAATCTTTAGTTACTAGCAGCAAGCAGGTCACCTTTTTATCAGTCAGAACTCCTTCACTTTTATGACTAGTATTTGGTTAAGGCAAGAGATTTCTGAGTCAAAAAAACATGTGTAAAATAAGTAACATACACCAAGCACCCTGCTTTTCTTTATTGCAAAGAACTTAATGGATAGCGACATCGTCAAAGAGTAAGCACCTTTTTTACAAAAACTGTCCCCTCCACACAGGTATTAGAGTTTCAGTTTTCTACTTGCAGCTGCAGGTCATTTCCCTTCCTTCTCCCCAAGGGACAGAGACAAACTCGGTATTTGAATCCTTGCACATTTCTTCCCACTCATGAAAGATCAGAAGACTTTTCTGGAAATTAAGAGAGGAATAGGGCACATCAGTCAAACTCTGTCTTTCTCAACAAGTCTTGTTAGCAATAGAGATTTGCTGGGAATGTAAGTTTACTGCTCACAGAATTGCTATGAAGACCAGAAAGTAATGAGCCTAGCCTTGCTCCAGACCATTCTCACTAACTCCCTGGCATATGTCTTCCACTTAAACAGTTTTAGCTCAGCTGTCTGCTTGAGGACATTTAAAGAACAGTTAGAGTACACAGCTGACAACTTCTTTTTTAAATAGGGAGGCATTAGGCAACTCTTTTTTTTTTTTTTTACCCAGAAATAATTCATGCCATTCTTAGAAAAGGAAGTGATAAATTCTAATGTACACAGTAAACTTAAAAGTAAATCCAAGCAGAAGATAGGTATGTCTTCTAAAATCGAAACCCATCAAGCAAGCCACTACGTTGGTTACTAAAGTCCAACATGCAGTTTACTAGGTAGGACTTCTCAGCTGATGGCTAGACCTTCATCAGACTCTTGCCACTTGAAAATCAAGACAATGAACTGTATCAGAGTTCTTGTTCTCCAGGGAATATACACCAATAACTTACTGGGGTTAGTGCCAATGAGCCTATGGATTTAGCCTTTATCCACACTACTTCAAACGAAAATGAGTGACTAAAGATGGAGCAAATCAAAACCAGCTACACCGTGTTATTTACAGAATTAGCTGCCATCCTCCTGTAATAATCAACTGTGTTTCCAGTAGCTGCAAGTTCACAGGGACTGTTTCTCATTTCCCACTCAATTCTAGTCTTTACAGTAACAACAGAGTCAGCTGAGTCTAAACACTGGTTGATGAAATCAAAGCATGCGGCTTGCAGGATATCAGTCATATCTGTACATGATCTGTGGGAAGATAAAAATGACCCAGCCACATATGCTTTGGTGTGTCAGCACCTATGCAAATCCAAATCTGCGCAATTAGCACTGCTGAAGCCTTTCCACATCACAGCTGTTCACACCTGGGCAGTGTCTCCTCCCAGGCTGGTTTCAAGTACTCTCAAAGTTAGGTTGGAAACAGGACAGTGCCAGAGGCACTTGAATTGACTAACCATGGCCACAATAGTGTACCCCTAGTCAGGTGAAAAGGAAGATCCCCTCCAGCAATTCCCCTTGCCTTGACATAGAAGGGGCAGAGCTACACTTATCCTGCTCACCTGGCACATGGCAATCCTTTTCATGTCCTCTCTTCAATCACTGCTCGCTACAAAATAAAATTCACCTGGAAGGCTGATCTGCTCCAAATTAGACAAAGGCAGTTGCCTCCATAAAAGATGAGCGTCTATTCCTATAGTGATTCATCTCATCCTGAAATAAGTTTAAGGCTTTGATATCTTGCACACTCATTCCTCACCCATCTATCTACTCAGATCTTGATCTGTGTGTGCTCAGAGCAGGCAAAGGCTCCTGCCATGAGCAGGTACATGTGTTTGCCATCCCCTAGGTGGAACCAGGAAAGGGCTGATGGTTGCCCAGGTCCTACCCCAGTGTGGGTCAAGATGCGGTTGTGGTGCCTCAGGACTTGGGAAATGCTTCCACATGAGACAGTATAGGCAGAGCCTGAGACAGGGAGTAAGACATCCTCTAGTGATGTCTTCATCTTGCCAGTCAGGTAAGATGAGTAAGTGTGCATCAGCGTATAGAAAAATCCAACACTACATTGCCTTTGCAGTGATTCCCTGGAAAAATTGCAAAGGGAGCGCACAGTGGATATTTTTGTTCTTTTCCCTCTAGAAATTTCCTTAGCATGAGTCAGGAGCAGTGGGAGCCAATCCAGCGGTGTTTTTTCTTATAATTAACATTTCCCAATATGTCCCAGCATGAATTCATCTTGTTCAATGTTAACTATAACTCACTTCATTTTAGCTAGAATACGGGCAGCAATGACATCAGTTTTCTTTGCTGATAATTCTTCCCGACACAAGAGGACATTGATCCAGACAGAGTGTTTCAGTGCAACACTGGCAGCACTAATATTGTGTTCTTTATGGATAATATATCTATAAAGAAAAACTTAGTGTGTTTGGGTTGCTTTCTCTTCATACAGCACTTGGGCATGTGAGTCAGGCGCATATGCCTTCTGTGATTCAAAGAAGAAAAATCCTCATTAAGTTACATGTGTAATGGCCTCGCAAGGTACCTGAGTAATAGACAGGAAACCTGTTCAGATATGCTGGCACAATGATTTTTTTTTTTTTTTCCTACGGCATGCTTTGCCCCACCTCACAATGATTTATTCAAAATATCCATTAATTCAGAGGAAACAATTGCAAGTGCAATGACAGCTAAAAAGCCTAAAATCCCACTGGTGGTAATAAAGCCAAAGCCCAAGGAAGCAAACCCTGCATTACCTATAAGGCCAACCACCACCAGGGAGCTAAAAAAGTAACAAGGGCTTGATCAAAATGCTATAGGTTCCTCTTCACAAGCGTCCAACTGGACGTTTGCTTAACTTCACAGCTAAATAAGGACTGGACAGCAGCAGAATCTCAGATGCTTATTTCATGTATCAGTTCATGCTCAAGTTAATTCCCCTTAGCTCAAATAAAGAGCACACCATGCTACACAAAAGACAGAGGGGGATTCCAGCAAAGCCTTTGACTCTTACCTCTCACAGATGAAAGCGTGGGGTGGAAGTGGAGGAGAGAACCTGTCCTGCACTGTATTCATGTTTTTCTTTGTGAAAGGTGTGACATTATTGCTCGACAAGCACAATACAGAGTAACACAGGACACTAAAAGCAAGATTCTCATCCGGAAGCCTGAAAACAGTATAACAATCAGGGTCCAATTTCACGAACAGCAGCTCACCAGCAAAATGCAGCAGGAAAAGCCTGAATTTGCAAGTAGTCAGGGCAGCAGATTTGGATGCTTTCTATTCCTAAGCAGTATCCAAACATAAAGACAATAGCACAGAAAAGTGCACATACTCAGAGCAACAGTGAGCTTTATTTTTTTCCAAGAGTAACTCCAAGAAGCACTGCGCAAGGCAAAGTGATATTTTGTGTTTGGGCTACATGTTTTAATGCATGGGTACTGAACCACGGAATGACCTGATTTAATGGGGAATTAAATCAATACAAGCTTTTGCATTTAAACTTTTAAGTTTACTATTACCTGCAGATCCGTTACTTAGACTTTGCAAGACACAGCGTGAGCAGCAGTAGCAACCCTTCAACATGACACCAAAACATTTAGTTTTTAAGAGGCTGAAAAACAGTGAAAGAAATAAACAGGAACTCTCTTCCCAGATGGAATGAAATGCTCAGCTCCTTGTTCCATCATATAAAACGGATCATGCTAAAAGAAGGAATGAAGAACAATTACCCTTTCCGATGCTGGCACCGGAATACTTAAAACTAACACAATTTTCCGGGTGCTTATTCCCGCTCCACAGTCTGATTTGTGTTTTAGAACCACTGGTCTTCCCCAAATAAAATAAAATAAAATAAAACAAAACAACACAACATAAAACTACTAAGGTCTCTAAGATGAGCTTACAATTCCATGCTATTTTGCACCTTTTTTTTTTTTTTTATGGTTTTTCTAGCTTTTGAGCTATGCTATTGCCATATATTGAATTTCTCTCAATTTAGCAGAAAATACTGGTTAGAACCTTTGGTTAGATTCTTTGCAGATGATACCAAGCTGGGTGGGAGTGTCGATCTGCTCGAGGGAAGGAAGGCCCTGCAGAGGGATCTGGATAGGCTGGATCGATGGGCCGAGGCCAACTGTATGAGGTTCAACAAGGCCAAGTGCCGGGTCCTGCACTTGGGTCACAACAACCCCATGCAACGCTACAGGCTTGGGGAAGAGTGGCTGGAGAGCTGCCCGGCAGAAAAGGACCTGGGGGTGCTGGTCGACAGCCGGCTGAACATGAGCCGGCAGTGTGCCCAGGTGGCCAAGAAAGCCAACAGCATCCTGGGTTGTATCAGGAATAGTGTGACCAGCAGGAGTAAGGAAGTGATCGTGCCCCTGTACTCGGCACTGGTGAGGCCGCACCTCGAGTACTGTGTTCAGTTTTGGGCCCCTCAGTACAAGAAGGACACTGAGGTGCTGGAGCGTGTCCAGAGAAGGGCAACGAGGCTGGTGAAGGGACTAGAAAACAAGTCTTATGAGGAGCGGCTGAGAGAACTGGGGTTGTTTAGTCTGGAGAAGAGGAGGCTGAGGGGAGACCTTATCGCTCTCTACAACTACCTGAAGGGAGGTTGTAGGGAAGCGGGTGCTGGACTCTTCTCCCACGAAACTAGCGATAGGATGAGAGGAAATGGCTTCAAGTTGCGTCAGGGGAGGTTTAGATTGGACATTAGGAAGAATTTCTTTACTGAAAGAGTGGTTAGGCATTGGAACAGGCTGCCCAGAGAGGTGGTGGAGTCGTCTACCCTGGAGGCGTTCAAAAAAGGTGTAGACGTGGCACTCCAGGGTCTAGTTTAGGAGTCATGGTGGTGTTAGTTGATGGTTGGACTTGATGATCTTAGAGGTCTTTTCCAACCCAATGATTCTATGATTCTATGATTCTATGATTCTCAAAATGATCACCACGATTTGCAATGGAAACAAGGACTCATAGCGCACAAATGCTAAAATCGGTGACAACACATACTCCAAACCTTCTCTAGGCCACAGTGTTGGCACTACTTATTTACAAGCACTTTTGTATTCAGTGGAGTCTTCAATGAAGATGTGGATCTATATATACTCCACAGTGCCTAAGTGTGTTTTGTTCTTCTGTTTTCAAAAGACAATTTAGTTGCATCTAGTCTGTTTGCTAAGTACACCACACAGCAGGCATTCCCTAGATACACCCAACAGAAACTTTCCACATATGATTAAATGTAACCCAACTATGCCTTCACAGTTCTCTTAAAATCCATGCATTTCAAAAAACCTGTTTTGTGATCAGTATCTAAACTTTGTAACCCAGTCACTGCCCAAAGCAACCACACACAAAACACAAAACACAAACTTATCACGTGGAGGAGCAATCCTTCTCCTTGCTTGAAGGAGTAGAGTTCAGAGTTACAAACTGCCCTTTCCGCTTGAAAATCTCGGTCTACAGGAGCTGAATGACTTTTCAAATGTGAACCAAAACTCATTTAGGAAATGGGTAGATTTCCAGAGGAACTGCCAGGGGGTGACAAGAACACGTGTCACACAGACAGAGGTGCAACCATCACACTGCGGAGAGGAAAACTCTCTGAATCCCACCAAGGAGCTACTATATGCATCGGATCTTACCAGTCAACTGTAAAACAGACCAATTGTTACCAATTTAATTACAATCTGTGTTGCTAATAGCACCATTTTCAGTTGAAAATTATTTTGCAATTATTTTATCACCAGGAAGCGCTTCATGCAAGCCCCCTCGTTTTGCTAATGAGAAGGCACTGAGTCACTCCGCATATGACAATGACAGAATTTGTTTCTTTTGTAAATGAGGAGATTTCTACCTCCCAGGTGATTTGTCTTTCCAAACAAAGAATCTGACACACATTCAGCTGCAAGGGGGTTATATATATTACTATTAATGTTATGAAAATAACTGTGCATCAGAGCCTGATAAGTTTAGCTGAAAATAGTCAATAAATTATTTAGTTCACAAAATGTCATTATGTGTGGGGTTTACTTAATTGAATAGAATAATTTATGGTAAAACCTAGAAAAAAGATCAATGCAGATGGCTTGTGAGAATGATTGAGTTTCAGTGAAGGCAATTTGATTTTTATCCCTCATTATAATAATGTTAAAGGGAAAGCATCAACTTTGGTAAAAATCAATATTTGATGAGTGCCTAGGCCATGAATTTTAACTAGAGGTAGAACTGAGGTAGGAATAGGTGTAAATAATTAATAACTTCCATACCCTGAACAAATAACTGTTTTGTTTTGGAACAAACGCCTATTATCCAGAGATCCTTCTGTTCTCATAAAAGATAATTTAGTAATGAGTGTTTGGTTTTTAAATTTTTTTTTTTAAATTGACAAATGAGCCTTAAAGGAATCTCGCAATATATTTAATAAAAGGTTTTTACAGGCAACAGAAGGCTAAAAAATACAAACATCTTAACTTTCTGAGTGAAGTAACACATTTCTCATTTTTCTGTTTCTCTTTACACTAGAAGAATATTTTCCACTTTGCCATCAACAGCTATGATGGCTAGAGATGGAACGAATGAAAAAACACACATTTCATGAAAAAATAAAATTGCAAATTAAATCTGTACACAACCTTGTACATGGACTTGCAGCTGTCAGAGCTGTGCTATGAAAGCAACCTGTAAAATTTATTTAAAGAGCAATCTTACTGGGAAACACTAGCCATGCAAAAATTATGTATTTATGGTTTTTTAAAAGAAAGCATGATTGAGTTGGTGTGAATGTAGCGTATATCTTTATTTTTGCCGTGTAAAATATTTCTCCCCTTAACCAGAAACCAAAAACCTATCTCAGACTTTTCTAATGAACGCTTTTTATTACTGGAGTATCCAAGAAAAGATAGCCTGGAGTCACATCCTGGTCCCTTTCTCCCCAGTATATTGGGAAACCTCCTCTCCCACTGACACTGCACAGCACTTCTGCACTTACATGGATTCTCTTACACCATTCGCTCCATTGAATAAAATGGCTCATCATGGCAAGCAAGCATACATGTACCATTATAACGCAGAAAAATGTCAAATTAGTTCCTATTAACAATGCAAGGCTCTTCGATTTCTTTTTTGTAGAGACAGAGGCACAGGGCAGAAACTGAACACCCAAATTGCACCTGAAGGGGTTAGAGCCTCTCGGGTGGCACCAGAAGCGACGTACACCTCTACACTCATGAAACAAAGTGAAGAAAAATAATGATGCAGAACAACAGCTGGTGGAAAGAAGACTTCTAAGAAGGGAGCACCAGGTTCAAACAGACTCGAATTCCCACTTGGTTTACTGAGTTACACAGAGGTTGCCTTTTTTTTTTTTTTTTAAACTACAGTAGGCAACACCGCTTGACAGATCTCTACATACATGCACATGTAATTTCATGGGTCACACACTACCGATATTCATTACACTCACTGTGCCTTCCATTGCATCCAGGGCTAGACTCTGTCAACAAAAAAATCTGATGTCCTTCAATAGCATTCCAGCAAAGTAACAATTTACTTGACCTAAGGATTCAACAGGTCACTGATTTTTTTACATTAAATCTTTGGTTTGGGCTGAAAACACTAACTGCGCTTTTCAAAATGTCACATTAATTTGTGCAACAGATTACAGAACGTAAAGACAGGGAGAGATAATAAAAGATGGAAACCCTACACTCTAGAAACAAGGCTGGGAGGCATACTGCTGTCTTTGCTCCAGAATTTATGTAAAACTCCGCTATTTAATGTACTTTGGAAATGTTTACAGTCAACCTGTTAAAGTTTCCTCTTATCACAGAGAAACATCCCATACGTGGGCTTGAAAGGAAGCGTTCCTCACAGCAGGGATTATAGGTTAGAATAATAAAGCAACTTCCTGCAAGGCTTGTGAATCTTCTCTTCCACGCTTTGAGCCTCATGGTTATCATCTACTTTTAACATTTACTTTTAACATGTGATCCCTTTTAACATTCATTTCTCAACTCAAGCTTCCTTGCCGTTTGTAGCAAGATCCAATATGGGATTAATGCAGGTACCACGTTATTTAGAAGTATAAATCAATTAAGCACATGTCTTGCTATGCAGGTGACATGACACAGACAATAACTCTGGTAAACCCTATATTATGTCTTCAACTAATTTTCTTTGTTTATTCCCAGCATCCTTCCGGCTGCAAGTACTGTCACTGTTTAAAGCAGCATCTTGTGCTGAACAGTTTCTTACCCTGTAAGCAGAGCTCTGCAGGCCACTGGTTGAGGAAAGGTGCAAACTCCAGGCAAGGTAATTCTATCAGCCAAAGCATGCACTCATTTATTACATGAGATTACGCTCTAAGCCACTCCATGGAAATCAATTCACACCTCTGTTACTCGCCATAGAGTTGCATTAAGAAGTGACAAAATTAAACTGATGGGAAACCGAAGCTAAAATTCATCCCTGAATTTATACTTCTATTGTTTCAGGCCAGGTCCAAAGCCAAGTTTCCTAGAAATATATCCATTTCTTCTTAGTGTCATTGAATAGAAAAGTTTTGGAAGGCATAGGCTACAGATACATTAACATTTGCCAGATTTACCTCAAGAATTCAGTTACTGTAAATGAGCTGGGACACGGCAAAGTTTATTCTTTATCTTATCTAAAGCTGGTAGCATCATCTGAACAACACAGAATAATCCTGAGTATGTGGAGGGAAGTAGTGTATTTTGGATCTAAAAACATTCTGGTGTGTATGCTTATTGTGGAAAGAACAAAGCTCAGCAAGCTCAGGAGGTCCTCCACCTCCCCTCTCGTCCGCTCCCATGCTCCTAGGTGCATCCTTTCTAGTGCCTTGCCAATCTGGCGTGCTGGAGTTTTCTTCCGCAGCTCTGATTCTGTGGGGAAGCTGGAATACAGGTGTGCCTTGGCTCTTATGACACTTCTACTTTGTTTTCTTGCCAAAAATATTGAGGAAATCAGTTGTGCAGAATGGCCTGCAGAAACCTATCTAGGAAGTTTCCTTGCTCCTTCATGATTTTACACCCTCTGTAACTTTTTGATCCTTCAAGAGAGTTATACCAGTTGTAATCCCACTGTAACAAAGTAGAAAATAAGTCTTTCTTGATCAGTTTTCCCTCCAAGTCCTAAACTTTTGCAGGCTTTCTGTGGCAAAAATGACAGCAAGAAGCCCTGCACCAGAGGAATCCGAAGACAGCAGAATATCGACCCCACAGACTTGTAACACTTCACCTCTGAGTGGCACAAGCGGACAGAAGGATACACCGTATTCAAAGCATCAAATTCAGTCATAAGTCTGTCCTAGAAATGTTCAGGCTGCCTGAAATACCCAGCGTTGGGTGCAGCCATGAGCAGAAGGGTAAACAAGCCCCCAGAGCAATGTCTCATTAAGACTTGAGATAAATCTTACAGTTTAATCATGTAGTGCTGCAGCACTGCAAAATTTAGATATAGGCTCTAAAACAACCACCTGAAGTAAACCCTAACTCATACCAGGGCCATTTTCAGATCTGGGATGTCTGAGAGCTACGTAACCCACTTATCACCAGCTCTGAGTCAAGCAGAGGTCAGCCAGAGCAGAGCATCCGACCACTGAATGTGCTGCCTTGGACTGGCTTGTGCGAAGCCCCAGTAGTAAGTCAGACTTGGGAAAAAAGGATTGCTTCTCAAGGTTTTGTACCAGCATGACACAAGTCTGAAAGCTGTGAACAGGTTTGAGCCTGAATGTATTGTTAGAGAAATGGGTGGAGCTTGAATCTCAGTTGAAAAACCTCCTTATGACATTAAACACCTCTAATCACTCTCACACGTGCATAGTCTCTCTCACTCTGAGCATGTTAGACATTTCATCTGTGCCAATCAACCAAGTACATGTGTCAATCACACAAATATTAACAGGTTTCTTAGGAAATTAAAAATATATTATAAACTGTCACTTCTTTCTAAAAAGTGAAAAGACTAAAATCCATATATATTTTTACTTTGAGAATAGGACTAGAAATCAAAATGTTTGTTCAGTTCATCTTTTTTTTAACAATCGGGGTGAGACAAGGACCACATAGCCACAGTTAGCGCAGAAGATAGCTTTTCCTGCAAGGGAGTCAAAGAACTGCACTCCTTTATTTTGTTGCACGACTACAATGCTGATCATGAAATGTGCAGCATTTTAACAGGACATAATGTATTATAAAGCAGTTTCAGGAGCAGGCCTTCACCTTAGGCTTCCTCTATTGGAAGGTGTACTCCACCATATCCATTGCAACCTTTCAGGAGATTGAAGAGCTAAAGTGGTTCCTAATTCATACCAAAGTCAGAATTCCCTTTTGTTACCAGAAAAATTAGACCTCAAGAATGCTAACTCAAGCCAAGGAAGACTCTCGCAGACCGTGATTCAGATTCTTCTTGGAAAGGTCTCAAAGAAGCATTGCTTTTTCTCTGTTGACTGTAGAAGGGGAGCCTAAGACAGAAAGTTCTCCTGGACAATATTGTCTTTTATGAATACATTACCAAATCCACAGAGACAGGACCTCTGAAATTCCCATTAGGTGCCTAGATAGCTTTAGAAATATGTCCAAAAACCATTTTCGCAACCTGTTGCCCAACACACATTTTTGGTGCATTGGCTTGGTGTGCCATTATTAGTTAACTTACCACCCTGTTTGGAAGCCCTCCAAGCAATCTGAAATGGGGCTACAAATTCTGATCTGCCTAAGTCCGCAAACTTCAAGTCTCAGAAGGATTTAGCTGCCATGATTTTAATAATCTTATTAATAACCCATGACGAATTTATGCCCATTAATCCAGGAGTTGCAGGAAGCTAAAAATTCTGAGCATATGATACAACCTGAATTTATTATTCAACCACCCATTCCCATCACTAGCCATAGTACAAATCATATAACATGAAAAATACACCATAAAGAGTTTTAAAAAATTCAAATATCCAGAAAAAAAAAAAATGCCTGAGAAAACACCTCAGGAGATAGTTTATTGTACAAATAAAAATCTGGCAAATTGCTGATTTTTTTCCTACTAAACATCAAATCTTAATCAGTGTATGATTTTTAATTTTTACATTAAAGCTTGCATAGATTTCTTACCAAGAAATTTGCTGAGGAAATGGCATAACCTCACACCTTCCCCATTTCTGTTTTTCTTCCTACTGTTTTTTTTAAATGGATTTATATTCCTTATTGATGATATAAGGCTACATTGCCTTTTTTTTGCCTTTTTTTTTTTTTCTTTTATCAACTCCAAGTAATGTTCCTTACAAGCAACCCAGAAAAAAGTCTGGGCATATCCCAAGAAATAATCTAAATGATAGATCTCTTAAGAGTAATGTCATACTTTACCTCAAGCGATACCACATGCAAAAGTGGACATCTGATTGACAACCATATTAATTTTTAATGCCAGTATTTGCAGTTTTAGCTCTTGCACAAGACATTTTGATTATAATATACTGTTCAGTAAAGGCACTTGTCACTCAGAAGGACAGAAAAAAACCCACAAAAAAGATGGAGTAGGTATATCGAGAATACAGACGAGTGAAAAGAAAGTACCAACATTTCATCTCCCAGTATGGATCACCACAGAGGCCAAGCTGTGAAACTGAGCTGGCAAAACAAATACAGTGCCATTCAGAGAACAACAATGCCTATTTGTTCAAATAAAAACCAAAGGTACAAGAACAGAATTATGCTGGAAGGTAGTGGTGACAATGGTACCCAGCCCTTGTTTTTAATGGCAATTTAAACCGGCTGTAATGTTCTATGAAGTACATTTCACATTGTATAGACTGAACACACACACACACACTATTCACATATTTATCAATTTTATGCTTTGAGATAGCTTTACGTAATGATCTTGGCTGAGATTTTCAAAGGCAGCTTGAAGATCACAGTCTTAATATGCTGCTGTGATTTACTTTCTGGTTCTCTCAGGGTATATTTTATATAAAAAGTTGTGGAAAGCCTTACCAGCTCTTATATTGCAAGGTCAAGAAACACTTCAGCATGCAAGTGCAAGAAGCAATAATGCCCTCAGCTCCTTTCCCTACAAATATTAATTAATAAAGGGATTTTTTTTTTGTTTCTGCCAGAGAAGTTGCAAACCCTTATTGAACAGATAGAAATTAAAGAAGCAACAATCCTCACTCATCCTCTCCACACCTGCATTACATTGTACCATAGACTAAAGCACTACAGCTCTACTCACTACCTTGAGATTGCTTTTAGCCAACGACCCACTTAAAGCATTTTTACAGTATTGCTTTTAAAATAATTCTCCCAAATCAAACCTGTTCTGCTGCAGATAGGCTTTTGTGTTGAAAGGCATTTTCTGAAATAGTATTTATCAAAACCCAAACAAATGATAGAACAATCAAATCAAAACACTGAAATGACTGCCTGATTGTATTTTAAAAATCATAACCTAATTAGAACCAAATTGATTTTTCCGTTAGCATGAAATTAAAACTAATTTCCCTGCACAATATTTACTCTAATATTCCCCAGATGCAAATACAGTCTCATAAAACATTTCATAAGAAAGCTTTTATAGTTGTTTCCTGATTTTTTTCATTACATCATCAATTGTATTTATCTTTCTAAACTATCCTTGTTGACTCTCTGGAAAATGCATTAATGAAGGGCAAGATGATGAAACATCACTGAAATTCTTTAACAGCTCAGATACCATGGGCAGATAAAAAGGTATTTTTCAGAGGATCTAGTCTTTCATTTCCTTTCCTAGCCAAACCTGCTCCTGAGATGACTTCTCCTAAATTAATGTTACACTCAGGCTGATAGACAGCAAAAGGTGGCAGACGCTCCCTGTTCAATTTCTTTTAAAGAAACGGGCTAAAAAAGTAGATTTGTCGCCAGAAGAAATTCCTCTGTCATCCTTCAACATATTCACAGTTTTCTCATTCAGTGTCACGTCTACTGCCCTAGGCTCTTGCTTTCTCTTTGCCACAGAAAAAGTTCCTGAATTCCTGCAGCGTATGGCAGTTTGTACGCTGGGAAATTGAACAGTGAGACACTACCTCACTCAAGCACAGACACAATCAGATTTATAGGACTATAATTTCATTTGCTACGATGGCTGCCTTAATGAGGAATGCATGTTTCTATCCAACCAGGACTATTCTTAATGTAATATACTCTTGACCTTGAACGTTCGTTGGGTCTATCTGACCAATGGCCAATCCTAGGGAGTCCAGCCTCTATAAAGCCAAGACAATGAACAAAAAGAGCTATATAAGTATCAAGAAAATTATCTAATTGCCTGAGGGAGAAAATTAAGTATAGAATAGTTGCCTCACAACTTTTTCAAATTTACATACCTCTGTACGGAAGCACATTACCTTTTGCAAATAGAACGGTGATTGCCAAGGAAGTGACTCTAATGCAACACCATCGCTGAACGTTAAGTATCTTCCCTGTTCCTCTCTATTTCAATGAAATATGCAGTGTTCAAAAGAAAAATTAATTCCCAGAAAACCCTGGCTTACTCCCTTTTCAGGAGATACCTTTTCTTTTCCCATTACAGAGAAGCAGATGCCTTCCTTTACGTGTATAAACCATTGATTTGTGAATGCAGGTTTTCTCAACCTAAATGAGACCATATTGTGTCATTTGCTCTAATACACAAAATTAAAATCATTCCTTCTGATTAGGAGAATCCTTACTATAAAATCCTTATTATAACATCCCTATTATAAAACTGCAATGGCAGCATCTCCCAAGGCAGGCCTGACAAGACAGTCAAATAAAAGAAAGGCAACGCCCTTGTGGTGGAGACTTTTCTGTACTTGGACCACAGGGTCTTTGGACAGGACCTAGTAAGATTTTCACCGTGCAGCCATATGGTTCATCAAGCAGAGATGGTCCTTGGTCCTTGAGACAGACACACCTATTTGCTGCAATACAAATAAGTAATAAACGGAGTCAAGGGCTTGGGAACTTTGATTTCAGTTCACACCTCTGCCACGGACCTTAGGGAAATCATTTCTTTCCTCTTTGACTCAGCTCCCTGAATGTAAAATGAAGTTAATGATATTTTTATCATATCCTTTGTNGCCACTGTAACAAGGACAAAACTCTATTAGGGTGTCTGTTCTCCTCTGCCACCCATATAAATATGATAAATCATCTACTATTAATCATCAAGGCAAAAAAAATTATCACCTCATGAAATGGTGATAACACAAACTGATTCCAGCAATATCCCTGCCATTTATCAAAAAAACAAGTCAGGACTTTGTTGGTAGAGGAACACATAAGCTGACTGATCCAAGAAAAAACTTCCATCAGCAAAATATGAATCCGATAGAGTGGGTAAGTTCCTATCCTGACTCTCTGCTTTTGCATTTGTTCCCTGTACTTTCTTGAAGGAATTGATAAAAGATTGCAACTTACTATGGAATTATTCTCCCAGATATATTTTCATGATTATTTTCTCTTTTGAAGGGGGTTCTGCAGGCTATAAACAAAAGGAGGCTTGTGCAGAGAAGTAAAAAAGCTAGAATGCCTGGAACGGCAACAAAGTTTTAAGCATAAAACAGACATAAACTTGTTTTTAAAATAACGACAATCCATTGAATGAATTTGAATATGCATATCTCCCATTTAAGCACTTGCTGTAGTGAGGAAATCTCCCTCTTGTACCAAGCTATGCTGAGTGAATAAATTCAGGGAGCAAGGTCCTTCCCCTCTCCTTCTCTTCTAAAGGACAGTAACCTAGTGGTTAGATTTCTTTAATACTGATGGTAGATGCTACTGTCTAGCCTCCCCTGCTTTTAAAAAAATCAAGATTAAAATCCTGTAATGCTAACAAGTATGCGAGCCTGCTCACCTGCTTTGGAAACTCAGTGGCACGTGTGTATTTCACTGCAAAATACCACTTAGTTACGTGTTTCTAGCATTCAGCCACTGAAGTGCTACACATTTTTCTCTCATTGCACAAATTCTCTCATGTTGATGGCACTGTTTGGCAGGCCATTAACTGAGCCTTGTTTATATTTATCTCCTCTGCATTTATATGATGGTGCACATAAACCTATGTGTATTTTCGCAGGTCTTTGCCTTTAATGCCAACTTACCACCCAGCACTGAAACCTGCAGCAGATCCTCTTTGTGAATGGGCTGAGCTGAGTCTCTCACTGGTCCGTGCAAGAAGCACTTCCACTGAAAGCAGTCCCAAGGAAACAGGTTCTCGGTTTTAAAATGTGCATTGCAATCCAGCACTACAAAATAATATTGCCTTCTTGGACAAGTACACCATCATTTAAAATCCTTTGACTGTATTACCAGCTAATCACACACTGTCCTAGCTCTGTATTACATTAAACCCATCACACTGTCTGTGTTTACTCACAGTGACTATCATAAAGATATTCTTTTATTATGAAATACATCATTAAAAGAAACACTGGAAAACAAGCATTTGAAATACATCTATGCCTAGAAGCCATAGGCTAAAATAACACAGTAGAAAGTTATTACAAAAGCTTTTGTCTTCTTAAACAGACAAATGTATGTAAAAAGAAGCAAAGCTCATTCTGGCGGCAAGCCCACAGAGTGCTGTGTCTGTGCACAAAGAAGGAGTAGTCTGAGAGCCAGCAATGGGAAGAAGAGGAGGCTGTGATTCATGGAAGCCCAGCTAACACGCAGACTCAGTGCATATTCTCTCCAAAAAGAAAAAGTGCTGGTGGGTGACACTGAGCCAGAAGGCAAAGCTTGACCTCCTTCTGTGTTTGCGTCTTGCTCCTCTGATGAGGCATTTAAAAACAGGAACAAAAAAAAGGAAAAGGGGCTGTTGCAGTGCTTCCAGCTAAAAGTTTTGTCCTACTGACTGTGGTAAGGCACTCGAGAACATGAAAGCATGAGCCCTGGTTCACATGAAAACTTAGATATCAAGCTTTGCCCTCTTCAGTAAACCTATAAAAATTATAATAAATGTGGTTTTGTCACTGCCATCTCTCAACGATTTTGAAGTGTTTATTACATACCAGATGTCATGTGAAGGATTTGGGTTTCAAAGTGACATGAGAGACTTTGGAACAGCGTGAATTCTAGGACAACATATTGTGTGTGTCTGTCTCTATCTGTCATGGTAATGATAAGAAAGGGCAAGAATGCAGAGGCACTTGCTCCTCTCCAAATATAATCACCGTGCTCAGAAATTCCTAAATAACAGCCTCGAATCACTTGTTGGGGTGAACAGAAATGGTAATCCTTGACTGGCCTAAATTAGCTCGAGACCACCACATAGGAAACCTGTCAGGGAGAAAGCTGACAGCTCCAGACTGCAAGGCTGTGTCTCATCTTACATATTCATCACCCGAGGCACTGCTCAACATCCCAAGCAACGACTGTGCAGAAGGACCAGCAGCACATGTCGGAGCCCGCTGCTCACAAGCGGTAAAGAACCCAGGGCAGATGTTGCATGAGGAGAAGGACTTTCAGAGAAGGACGAGCAGTGTGAAATCAGGAAATTAAAGAACTCGATGAGCAGGGGAAGAAAACACTTTAATCTAGAGATTTTTCAGGAAATCCAGATGAATTGTTTAATTTGCACAAGTTAATACTTTCAGAGGCTAAGGATACCATAAAATAAATGAGTGTACAGTGCCTGGGATCTCCCTCTTGGAAAATGACAAAGATCAAAGACTCCCTGCCTATATTCTATCTGAAAAATTGAAAATTAATTGCCTGAATTCACACAGCAGTTTATTCAACTCCTGCCTTTTCCAGTCATAGAATTTGCATTGACTGACAGATACTTTTAGAATGCTAACATAAATAGCTGGCCTAATACACCATGTCAGGGTATATTTTAATTGGTAAAAAGCAATCACCATCTTTGTTGCGGTAGGGTCATTTTCTGAATGTCAGATATCAAATTAACACAAAAGGATAAGGTCCCTATCAAAAGAGTTGTGTATCCACAGCCTGTGAGATATAAGGTAGAGAATAAAATCTATCAAGATTGAAGGGCAAACTCAATTCCTAATGAGGACAATGATATCCAAAGTGTTCCCAATCTGTCTTAAAATTAAAAAAAAAAAAAAAAAAGGAAAAAAAAGGCTAGGATTAAAGCTATAGAACTGAGGTTGCAACATGTATACCGTATGTATACAGATGTTCATGGCTCCACCTATGCTGCAAAAGCTGAGCATTTGACAGTAGCCCCAATTAGTCATAGCTACAGCTGTCAACAGTAGAGGCAAACTCAAACAACTCTGGGTGGTCTCTAGGTTGGCTGCCCGCCCCTCACACATTCATATCAATTAGTCACCCACCTGTATTACAACATGCAAAATTTTCCTACTTTATAAAAAGGCGAGTGTGAAATATGAAGCCTTGGGGTGTTGCCGTTCATTCTCTTCAAACAATAAAAAAAGCCTGTGCAAAAGCTGTGCATACCTATTCTCTAGTTGCCCTGTGACTAGTTAATTAAGTTTCATGAATATTTAAATTCTAAACATTGCAGTGGATTCTTTGACTTTCCTTTCAGTTCAGCACTGCACTAATAGACCTGGGTCTGCATAAGTAAAAGGTATAATGCCTCTGTATTTTAGGATGATGAATAATGCCCGTGTAGCACTGATCTGGCTGCAAGGGGGTGCAGTCTGTGCCTGTCAGCACCCTGCCTTCGTTACCATCCTTCACAGTTTACCTGCAGCAAAGTCATGTCTAGGGCCCTAGACCAGAGTCTAATGTACCTGTGAAAACCAGAATTGTGTAACTGAGCTGCAGCCCCTGCTTTGTCATACAAAATCTAGTCCCTACCTCAGACCAAGATTCAAAGCCTCGGAGTCAGAAATCATGTACTGCTCTCCCAGGAGTAACTACCTTTAACAGCTCCATGGCTAGAAGTTACAGAAGGTGTCCTGGAGCCCGAGGGTTAAAACACTGGATGTTCTTGTTGCTCATAAATATCCAATCAGCTGAAAGTCTGGCTGCCACTGTGTGAATAATGGATATTTGTCCAGCACAAGAACTTAAAGGAAAAAAAACCTAATGCTTCAAGGTGACCTTAAGCCATTGGTTTTTTCCTCCTGGTTTGTTTCCAAAAATTTTATATAGCCCCAAATTTGACTTATTAGCTCTGAAAAATTCTATGTAAGCACACCTTCAAAACAGAACCAAAATATTTCCTTTTAAAAGTATTGAAATGGTATTTTTATTCTCCTCCTTTTTTCTTGTAGCTGAAGCAATTTGTTTAAATTTGGCCCGAGATTGAGCTGCCAAACTGCTCTTCTCAGGGAATTTACTCTTCAAAGTTTTTTTGCCTATCTTTAATCCTAAAAGATTCTCGATTCCGCTATATTTATCTTCCATGTTCATGTGGTAAGTATAAGCTATTTTTTGCTGTTTCAGCAAAATCAGCTCCTTTTTAAAATTTCCACTACCTACTAAACATACATGTTTCTGTCTGTCTACCAGATCGACTTCTCATTATTCTGCTCCACTTAGGACATAGTGAACACTGCTGCCAGGAGACAAGATTGTTAAATAAATCACAGTAGATGCCTATGGATTATACCCATGTACATGGTGTTGTTTAAAAAAATAATAATAGTAATAGATAATCCTAAGAAATTTCAAAATGCCATCTTTATCAAAATTCTACCTACAGAGTGTGAAATCAATATATGGATGTTGCTGTAAAATTAATGACCACTTCAGTAGGCTGTTTTGAGATTTTTTTTATTGCGAATCATCTCTGATTTTTCTTTTCCTAAATTGCATAGACACATACATTGGTTGACTAATGCTGCACCATAGCACAAGAAAAATCTACAGGAGGATTTGCCCCCTGTAATGATGTCCACCAGGCATATATTCTTCTTTCTCCGCACAGATAGACATCAAAATTAAGTACATTGGCTTAATTCAGTTGCCATTGTAAGCTCAAATGGGATACAAAGTGAAATCAATATTAGTGAAATAGATCAGACCAGAATTGGAAGGTAATATAATTAGGTTGGCTTTGCTATACTTTGTAATGCTTATCTGTAGTATTTTACCAAATAGAATATGGGTATCTATTTTCTGAAACTGTAGGAGGTTTTCAATGCTGTATTGTCCTTATTTATTTCACTTTGAGGGAGCACTTCAGAAAGACCTATCTGTCCATCTCTGTGGGATTTAGGGCTGCCATATCTCACCGAGTGATCTGGATTTTGTGCATACAAGGGAGATTTGCCTCTTAAGCAACACCATTAGGAATTGTTTTAATAGCACAATACAGAGAAAGCATTATGTGTTCTGGCTGTAGGAAATGTGCTCTTTACCTCTGAATACAAAGCATTTCACCGAGCGACAATCTCAGAGCACAGAAATTAAGAACACGGGATCTTGTGCCTCTGCTTCTCAGACTTCACCCCAGCCCGATCAAAACTTCCTCCATCAGCTGGACAGCTTTACCATACATCAGCAAAATGGGGGATGCAATGCAGGCCAGCACCTCTCCAGGGCTTTCAGGAGATTAAGCAGTGCTCCTGCACCTTTTGTTTGTTCCATTCTTCTTGGGCTGAGCCGACGTGCAGGGCTAAGCCTCAGCTCCTGCACAGAGGTTGTCTTCAATTAAGAAAGTAACTTCTGAGCAATCAAAAGCAAATCATAGAAAACATGCTAAAGGTTTTAATAAAAAGAAACTTGAAGAATCCTAAGATTTTGTCTAAGCATGAAGTTTGACGTTCCCCGAAAGACCTGCTGGATGTGCAAAGGGAGCTGTGTTGTGCCAAGATTGAGGCATGTCACATCAGGACACGACTCCTGTAACACGGTAGAGAAAAACAACACCCTTAGGTCACACCAGGCAATGAATTCCCACTATTCTCACCTGTCTTGCCCAGGGTGCCACAAGAGCCAGTGACACAGTTAAAAGCGGCCTTGCAAAGACAGTGCCCTGATCATTGAGGAGCCTTCCTCTAGTGAAGAGCAGGCTGAGGAAGGAAGTGCTCCTGCTCTTCAGCAAATGCTTTCCCGCTTTGGAGATTAATGATTAAGCCCCGAGGTTTTTAGTCAGAATTCCCCTTCATGGATTCACCATTCACTCCCTTGAATCCTGGGATTTTGTCCTCTCACTAGCTTGCCAGAGGCAGAACTAGTATTTCTGATGCAAAAATAAATACTTTTTTTTTTAAATCCTTATCACTAACAGAAGGAAAAAGGGGATAAGTTATTTTTCACGCCTCTCTCTCTTCAAGGCTAGCTTTAATGATTTTATCCCGTTAGACTAAAACTTGTGATCCCAGAATTTGGTTTAGTGACAGCACAAAGGAGGTGGGTAAGAGCCAGGAAAAAAAAAAATACATCCAGTGAGCTGCTGTGGAGCTACTACCTCCTGAAGCTACTTCAGTCCAACAGCTCTCCTGCTGAATCTGCTGTGAGGAGATTTGATGGTGCACAGCATCCATGTGTGGATTTACTGGGAGAAGACTGCATCGACCTCCCATGGCGTGCACACTCCCAGATGGAGGCAGGGCTGCACCGCTGCCGTATAGCAAGGAGGAGCAACCCCTCATCAGCAGCCCCACACAACCGAAACATCCCTGGCAAGTCTATGCCATGTGCACACCACTTGTGTGATTCCCCGAGGCCTCAGAAATAAAGAGGAATGCAGTAAGCACTCTCAAGGAAGGGGAAAGGGAAGCAGGTTTGACACAAGACACAAAACCACTGTGAAACAGATTACAAGAAGCTCTCGAAAGGCTGGCATTTGTGGTTAATAACCCGATGCAGAAAAACTTGGAACCATAAAAGCAAATCTGGCAGCAAACGACAAAACCTGTTTTCCCTGTTCCTAACTCGGCCCTTGTGGGGCAAGCAGGAATGACCTTCTTCAGTGGGCGAAGCAGTGCAACACAGGAGCAATAACCAGAAATGGAAGGGCAGTACTGCAGGGACACCGGTGCACTGGCACACAAGGACAAAAGAACTAGGAGGACATGAGGAAATTAGTATATGAAAATAAAAGACGGGAAGTCACTTGAAATCAGATTTTGATCTCATTTAGGATTGTCTGTTCATTTTTCTATTCTGCTACCCTCTTTCACAGGTAACATAAGCCAGAAATCAAAATTATAATAACACCTCAAAGATTTATCATAATTCTAATGTTCCTGTCTGATTGAGGGAATGCCACAAATTTCAGTGTATGTCAAGGATCTCATTTGTAGAGATATATCATAGACTATGAGGACAAATAAGATTTTCTGCTTTTTAGGTAAATTACATAGAGTAAATCATATAAAGTATAACATCAATAACATGTATATTCTCATACTTTAATTATTGGTAAACAGGCTCAGCTGCAGAATATATGTCACACCTGTCATACAACCTACCAGACCTGGACAGAGATCTGTATTGCATACCAGCTCCTCAACTTCGCTTTAGTGCAGGATTATTTTTTGAAAAGCGCCAAGATATTGGATATTACAATAAGAAGCTCACATAAACCCACAGGAAAGTGCTGAATGATGATGAGCCTGAGAGGTCTTTAAGGTAAAATGAAGCTAATACTGAAGTTTCTACCATCATCCAAGCCTATTTAAATGGTATTCTACGCAGATGTAGTCCAAAATCTGATCATTTTGTCTAGAACTTTTCAAATACTGTATAAATCCCGTGTTTTTCTGGGAAATACCTTTTTTTTTTTTTCTTCCAGTGTTTTGGATAGCTGTTGTGCTTTCTGCTATCCAACACGATAGTACCTGCAGCGTGTCACCATCCCAACAGCACTATATCTGGCAAACTTCTTCCAGCTGAACAGACTGATAGAAATTACTGGACCTCAGTCAAATTAATCAGTGGACTCTGCAGGAATGAATGGAGGTACTTTGCATATATAAGGAAATATAAGGAAATATTGTCAAAAATGCACACAAGTACCTGCCTCCAAAGAGAAAGCTCCACCACTGGATTTACAACCATTTTGAAGTCTGCTAAGTCACATAAGGCTACAGATCTGTCTGGATAAACCATGGGCCTCTGGAAAAGGCTGCACCCCAACTCCACTTCTACCCCAAAACTACTTTAAAGCTACTGACGGGAAACTTTAAAATGGCACAGCTGAGAGTCTAAGGCTGCTTTACTGTGCTGCACCCCTTTTCTCTAGACATCATCTCCAGCTCCATACACGCATTTTTAGCTGAAAGAAAGAGATTATAAACATAGTATATTGAGTTAGCACATCTGTACCTGTGGCAGTCTCGTCCTACATGAGATTCCCTGCTGCTTAATATCAGGCAGTTTCCAGTAGTTTGAACATTTTCAGTGACATAAGCAGGTGAGTAAATAAGGGTGATCCAGTTGCTATCAACTATATCATATATTTCATTTGAGGTGGTTTGACCAACTTTTCTGAATTGCTTTCCAGATCACAAAGACAAGCACTAACTGAAAATTTCACTGGAATAGACCGTTCTTAAAACACAAGACAAAAAGAAAAAAATTCTCATAAAGCCAGTCATTAAAAGTGCCAACAAGAGAATAAGCTTACGAAGTATCATTCACCATGGTATATAACACCGTACTAATGAAAGTGTAAAAGTACTAAGCTAAACATAACACCATTTAACATTTACGTATTTATTTTAAAAAGGGTTAAAAAAAACCCCACAAAAATGTTAACATTTGCAAGTGTACCTTCATGCAGTGAGAATCAATAATCAAACTGCTGTTGCTTTATTATTTTAAAAATATTGCATGCCATGAGAGAAAAAGAAATGTAGAACTGCATGCCCAGGACCAAGACAGTCACTTAGATCATGAAAAACCCTCACACTTGCTATTCACTTGCAAGATTTTTCCATTTCTGTTTGACCTAAGAGCAAATCTAGACTCAAGAAACCATCCCGATGAAAGTTTGGCAGAAACAAGACATTTTACAGTACTGTTACTTGCCAAAAGAAGATAACCATCAAACATGTCCACCCAGGGCTTGTGCAGATCTCAGGTTCTTCCCAGGACCCAGCAAGTTCTCCCACAGTTCAGAAGAAATGCCTTACGAAGCTGCTTACCTTACTGAGCAAGAGTCCTAGAACATACCCCCAGCCTCCTCCTAGCTGCAAGCCAGAGAGTACAACTTCACGGAGGGAAAATAGATTATATTATGGAAATAACCTCATTCTTCTCCATTTTAAAAAGAGAAAAGGCTTTCCTTCCCCTTGCTACTCTGTTTAGCAGAATGATCCAGAACCACACTATTTTGATTGTTAGAGACCTACTTTCCATCCTAAAATGTTCTTCTCCCTTCCAGGTGCCATGTCCTGATGTTATCATAGACAGCAAAGATCTACTACCCAGATTCCTGTTGGTAGGTTAAGCAATGCTTCTTCAGTAAAACAAATGCTTCATCCCTCTTGAACAACCTAGTGGCCCTTCCTTGCAGCTCCTCCAGATTGAATTCACCTCCTTTGCCCCTGTTTTTGTTCTTAATGTCATCTCCTCCAGTCTAACTAGTCATCCCCATGTAGCATTGTACTGAATGTTACAGTGAACAATATTGCATTGTCTTTATCTAGAAATTGTCTTTTTAGCCAAGAAACACCATTATGTTCGTCTGGTAAAAATCTATCTTTGATAATCCAATGATACATTTTATGCCATTTCCTATTTACCTTCAGGTACTCAAATATTTTTGCCTTCAACTTGTAGTATATAATCTGCCATCATTTCTTCAGTATATGTATCAGATTTGGTATTATCTTCTCAATCTTAGATGGCTTCAATAGAAATCCTTGCTGCCAAAATTTCCAATTTATAAAGCAATCTCTCCCAAAGGCTGAGGTGGAGATTATCTTAGTCCTCAGATTTGAGCATATTAAACCACGCAACTCTCTTCAATACAGATATCTTTTCCACTTTCTTGACCACTTGCCTTTGAGTCCATGGTCAGTACTGTCAACCTTCCTGAAATAATGATGCCAAGTATACATTTAATTCTAGGGCCATGTCTAAATCTTTTCTCTGTAGCATTCTCACTGCATAGATGCCTTCTGCCTTTCCTTATTCTTCTTTGTTTAGATGGCTTCTAGATTTCTCTTGATGGAATAATCCTCTACCTCCACTTAGTATTCTCTGTGAGTCAGAAGTTACAAACTTTTGTTCCATAAATGTAGATAAGTTCCTTTCTCATTACCCAGATGCCTTGACGACTAGATCTGGTACTTCTCTAATGTTAAGGAATCCAGGTGTAAAGTTGTGAAATGTCCCTAGCACATGACTAACCTAGTTTCAGAGCCATATCAGGGGTTTTTTGAGGGCATAAGGTTGCTTTGGCATCCAGTTTTTCACATAGTTTTTTCATCTAACAGCCAAAACAAAGGAATCAATTTGTCTTTTGTACTAATTATTATTTTTAAATAAACTTGCCTTCGATCTGTAGTACTGCCAGAGAGTAGTTTAAATTGCACTGTTGCACGTTACAATTTCTTTATCATGGTAACATCCTATTCCAGTTCGTATGTGGAAGATCATTAATGAACATTGCTTATTGTTGGATCCAAATTGCAAAGAGGCTTTAACGTTGAATAAAGATTATTAAAGAATGAATATGCATAAAATGCATCTTGGAAAACAGTGAAAGTTAGACATTGATTTCTGTGCGGTTATTATGCAAACTCAACTGGGCATGAAAATAGTAAGTATTTGGAGAAAAAATCATGGATAAAATTTTACTCCCATCTTGAAGGAATCTCAGCTCAGCAAAAAATCCATATTTCAGCCCCTAAGAAGTGTTCTGTTTTTATAGCTCTGACATCACTAGAACATGAGGGTACTGATCACCTCTGAAAGTGAAGCTGTTCTTTGTAATTATGCCAATTTAGACAGAGGCAACTGACTTTAAATCCTCTTCTTTGAAATTCTTTTCCATATGACAGTAGTGAAAAACAATGTGCATTAATCATGTATGCACAAGCCTGAGTCAAAAATCAGAGCCCCATTGAGTGAAGCCTTGTGCAAACACACTGAAAGACAAGTCATGGAATCATGGCATTTTAGAAATCAGTGGGGGGTCTGCATTTGATTTGACCTGGATCACGCTTTTTAGATTTACGCTCATTCCTGACCATGATGTAAGAAGTCATTGCAAGGTAAAGCCAGGACATGGAAAAGGCAAAGTGTGGCAATAACAGTCCCATGAACACTGAAGTGAATGATGCTTTATTTTCAATTCATTTGTTCCTCATGGCTGACTGATTTTTTTTTAAATTAATTTAACCAAGGTAACAGTCTGAGACCCCATCACTTCCATTTTACCACCAGAAGCTTATTTTTCTTTAACTTCCCGCTTGGGCAAGAGGTGGTTTGAGCTGCAGTCTGCCCCAAACTACACATATGCTCCCCGACCAGGAGTCTAACCATTGTGTGCCTCCCGAGTGGTCAGGTGGACGCCAGCAGTTAGTGACTGGGCACAGCAAATGATTTACCATCTCTTAGTTGGTGGCAGGCTGAACTAATGATTTTGCTGATTAAAAATTGTACTTGATTTTCATAAGAATTCATTTTTTTTAAAGTTATACAACAGGTTCAAACATTTATGAGATAATTGGGGAATGTGCATTTATATTCACAGGGTGATTTCAGACACCTCATTTCCACAGTTAAACTGGATAAAAATTGGTTTACTTGCCCCAAGTGGCCAAATGGAAGTTGTTAGAGCAATACCGACTCACTGGAACTGTGCAGACTTACCCTAGCTGAGGTTATGGTCTGCTTTGCACATGACAAGTCCCAGGTAATTTTGTGAAAATGGTAACAAGAGCAATAAATAACATTAGTAATGCCCACCACATCACAACGTTGCCATCTCACTAAGAGTTGAGTGACTAAAGTCACTCAAGAACACCCTAGCAGGAATACGCTTTAAAAAAGCCTAATCTAAATCGAGATACAAGTATCCCAAAAGAGAGGGGTGGACTTTTTAATTCTCATGCACAGCATACAAGGTGAGGATCAGCATCATTTTTCAAGTCTCACAAAAATTAAGTGTAAGTAAGACATATTTCTGAGTATATAATGTGCACATTAAAAATACTGTCTAAAGATATCAACTGTACAGAGCATGAATAATACACTGACAAGCTCGTGAAAGAGGCATGTTCTTTGAGTTCATCATTGCATACTTGAACAGGGTATGAATATTTTATATTGATGCTAACTGTCATACTGCAAGTTGAGCTGTTTGTACTAGAAAGGTGTACATATAGCACTACTATTCATGTTTGCATTTACCCTGCAAACATCAGCAAAAAGTTTCCTTCTTGTAAGCATCCCCTCTCCCTCCCTCGCTCTTTTTAATTTAGATATAAGGCTATTCAAAAGGACCACACAGCAGCAGGTTGAAAAAAGAAAGATAACGCTGGCTTCTGGGTATCCAACCTAGGGAGGAGGCAAAGAGGACCTTGTAATCCAACACCTATGGTACGCAGCAAGTTACCTACCTCTAACAACTGCTGGAAAAGGCTTTTGCTGGATGTGGATTGCGAGGGGGAGGTGGGGTGGACGGAAGAAGGCTAAATAACATACCCATCTAGATACCTCAGAAGAGTCCATCAGAATCTGCAGAAACTAATATGTAACATAGAAACGATCCCCAGGAAAGCAGTCCTATTAGCTTTTATCACAAATGATCACAGCATTATTTGATAGAAACATCTACCAGAGCTGGCACATCAGGATTGTTAAGATTCTTTATTTGGCAAGTCTCTTATCATTTGCTATCAAGAGAAATAACAGAGAAGATTCAAAAGCAAGTAGCGTTCAACTATAAATTATCATCTATAAATTAGCAAGTAGCTAATTTATAAATGCTAGATGTTTCCCCTGAAGGGCACCAAAAACTTTTAAGGAAAGCAACTAAAGCTTAAAACTTCCATGGCTTGCTTTCATGGCAAGCTGAAACCTCTCATGAAATAGCTGGCCACCTTTAAGACACCCCAAAGTACTGGGGGCACAAGGCAGAAAGACTAGTAAGTGCTCCTAGCAACAGCAAAATGCAAACCTGAGTCCAATGTCCTCCCATCAGCTCATTTGACATTAAGGGAAGGACAGAGGATTGTTTACTTCATGCAGCGAATCATCTGGTAGCAGACTGTGCAGTACCGCTCTTTGCACAAAGATCATGTCATGTTTACCAGGACAATCAGAGAATGTTTTTTATAAGAAACTGCTCCATAGCATTGCCACTAACCAGCTTCCCTCGCCAGTTTAAGACATCAACAACACTCCCACCTCCAGATCTTCACCACCACGGAATGACTCTACACATTGCAAGTTTGCATGCACCTACCCATGATCATCAGTTTCTCCATACAGTTGCTGCATTCATGATCTCTAGACAAGTATTTTGAAGATTTGTTTCTCTAGTAGCACACTTGGGCACAGTGTGAATTCATTATAGACAAAACAAAACTGCTAATAATTCTTCTGGTCCAGAGCAAGTGTAAAAGCATGCGATGTAAAGTGTACTAGTCTTTCAAATCCTACTGTAGGGCCAATGGTTGGGCTTCTGTTGACATCTGCATAGAAATCAGCTTCCAGTCTTCTGACATAACCATCACTTAAAGTTTCAGAGACAGCGCTGAAGACCCACTATCCAGGAATCTGATTTGAATCTGCTTCATAATGAGTGACATTTTAAAACCAGGTTACTGCAGGGAAAAGATATCTTTCTTCATGGTTCAAAAGAGGTCAAGCCATCAGATAAAGGAGGAAGTACCAGAGCCTGGTGAAATACGAAAAGCTAAATTTAGCCCCTGCACTGATGGCAGATTATTAAGCACTTTCTTACATGTGCATTCTTATACATAATGGCATCTGCTACTAAGGCTTAATCTCAGTGCTGAGATTTATTTTACTCCACTTAAATGAAAAAAGAAAGAATTTTCCCTTTATTCTTCAAATATTTTTTCATACAGCATAAGCAGAACTCAAGCTATTTCAAATGTATAGCAACTTGAAGCACACCATCAGACTTCTCTATCCCTCTCATCAGGTCATATATATGAAAGAAAAGAAGGTTAATGTCCTGCTCCTTCACACTGAATTTACACAGGTGTTCTGGTCAATAAGAACTACCCAGTGAATTGATGCTCCTTTGGCCCAAGGTGTTCCCAAATAATTAAACAAGAACCATGCATTTTTCAAAGGCTGTACAATTTGAAATCTGAAAATATTACCACTGGTTTTAGTACAAGAATCCTTTTTCCTAAAAGATTACCATAATGGGTCTTTATTTTTTTTCCTAATCATGCTGCACAACACCTTTACTACAAGTCATCCTCATTGCATTGCTTATAGACCAGCTCAGCAAAGTTAAACCTCAAGGAATCACATAGCACTTTATTTCTTCCCTTTCCCTCTCTTCCTTTCTCTTTGCCTGTGGTATTTTGAAAAGCACAAACAGGTGATAAATTCATACCAAGACTACTAAGCCAGTCAAGTTATCTAGGAGACCCAGTGGTTTCTTTTTTCCCTGCCTCCTGTGGTCTCTGCAGTCATTAAAAGGGTGGGCAATAGTCTGAGATCCCCTAATCATGCTACAAGTTGTTACATCTCCATTTATGCAGGAGATATCTGTAATTTCTGTAAGTTATTGAGATGCAGCTGAATGTAATCCAGTCTTGTCAAGATAAGGTAAGCCTTGGCACTACTTCTGTGGGATCAGTGATAAGTCCCCGATTTGGAGTATCAGAGGCTGCCAATGAGTCACAAGACCTTTGAGTTCCACCAGATTACAAGCCTCTAATGTGTTTGTTTCATGCCAATATACATAAACGTCTTTCGTGTCAATATGCATAAGCTTTCTTTTAAAATAATTATCAAAAAAGGTTAGTGAATCTGTGTCTCACACGGCTTTCACTGGCCTACAGACTTGGATTGTTCCCCCAGATCTAGAAGAACGCTAACGCAGAACAGATACAAGAAAAAACTACCTACCAGGTACCACAATGTACTGCCTGCAGATTTACAGGGCACAGAAGAACAGTCTAGTACCACTCTCCCCGCTGACTTCCACAACAAATAGGTCAGACCACTTTCTATCGCGTGTGCTCCATTCCTCTTTGCACAGTCCCCCGAAAGTCAATAAGCTACTCTATTTTCAGGGGTAACAGACCATATACTGTCTGCAGACACACACACTAACTTATAACAAGCCATGAATCTATAGGCCTTTTCTAGTGAGACACTCAAAAAGGGAGGAGGGAGAGGGAGGAGGGCCCCTTTGACTGGTACCAATTATGCACTTCTCCAAGTCACAATAATATACCACTAACATTATCCAATGTTAGTGGTATATTATCCAATGGAACCCTTTGGCTCCATTCTTAGCTGGTGTTTCTAACCCTCCTTTACAGAAGGATATTCAATAAATGAGGTATTTCTGTGACCTACAGCAAGCCTGCACACAACTGTTTGTATTATATATGGTTTCATTTTGCTCCCTGGCACTGCTCTTTGGTGGCTGTTACAGGCCATAAAGCCATCTGTTAGGAACACTCAGTCATAAAATTATTAATGTCTATAGCCTAAAACCAACCCTAAGTAAATAAACAGTACCAGAAGGCCCAATGCAAAATTCTGGGATGTTAAATACACAGGAAATACACAGAACCATAAATCTTCTTAATAGTTCTACGTGCAATTATGTATTCACTTGAAATTCAAATAAAAACACAGAAAGACTAGACAGAAGTTGCTTCTAAAATAGCGAACTGCAGATTTGCCTCAGAGTTGAACCCCACATGAAAAAATCTGGGATGCTATTGTGAATCCTTGTGACATTTAGAGCTAATAATAGAGAATTATGCAATTAGGAAAGAAAGTTCCTGACAAAGACGCTCAGAACACACATAATCCTCAAGGCTCGAAATGGAGAGAACAAAGGAAGAGCGTCCCAAGTTTGAATCATTCAAATTCTTAAGAGAGGAAGATAAAAGAAGTTTATTTGTATTGGATATGTGGCATTCGCGAGCATGAAGAAAATACTGAGAAATAAAGTACAGCTGGATCTTTACCACTGTAATGGCAAGTCTCTTGAGTAAAAGACACAGGACTGCCACCTTAGTCACTTGGCGCTGGCTCCTGCCTTAATGTAAAGATGGAGCCTCTTCGCCCTCTGTCACGGCTCCCTTTGACTGTACTTGCCAAGGGGGTCTCCAGAAAGCTGGCCTGTCAAGTCTCACGTACAGGATGCAAGACAGACACAGTCGGCTCTGCTTCCCATCCCTCCCACAGCTAGGGCCATATTTCATGCATGCCCAGCACAGAAGAGCAGTCTGTCCCCCTAGTCTGGTAGCCACAGATATCAACAAATAACGTCAGCTGGAGATCCTAAGCATCTGCTGGAGCAGGAGAGAAGTTGCAGTGCTGCAGGCATTAAGCATATCTTTTAAAAAGGTCTGGTCTTAATGAGATTCATCAGCTCCCTAGCTGCAGTTTAGCATCAACAGCAATAAGTCCAAGGGTTTGCAGTCTGGGCGCATGAAGGAGTATCTGGTTTACAAATGCCAGCCCTGCAGAGCAGACCAAGACCTGGCTAAAGATGGACAAATGCTCACTGCCTGGAAACCGGCTGTTCCCCAGGGAAGCTAGCACAGTCAACAGCTCTGCCATGACGAGGCAGAAGACTGGACACTTGCACCTATGTCAATGGCTAAATCATTAAGGCTACAAGATAAGTTGTGCTACAGCCAGCACTAGGCGTTAACAGCCCCCAGCTGACATAAATATGGTCAGTATGGTATGACCAAACCAGCCTACAGTATAACAATTTGACTTGAGACCTACACAAAAGTTGCTTCCACTCACAGCACTGCCCATGGCAGCAGCCTGCCACACCACAAGCCTGGGCCCTGCAGTGAACCTGGTTCTCAGCTCTCTACCTCCAGCCATCACCTCCCATGCAAGAAGACCTCCTTGGGACACCTGTGGGATGACATGCCTGTGGGTGACATGCCACAGAACCTCCCATCCCCAGGGCAACACCAGCACCAACAGAGTACTGGAACCAGTGCATGGTATAATACCACTCACTCCTACAGAAGATGTGGTTGCTCTAAAGAACTCACCCATCGTAAGCCTTAACCCCAACATCATCACCCCCTCAGGAGCTTGCTGGGACATAGAGCAGCATTGCTCAGTTTAGCTGGCTTGATACGAACTCTGAATAAATTTGAAAGGAAATCTTCAGATGTGTCTCTTTTATCCTACAAAAAAACCCTTTGTTTTTGTAACTTTTGTAAAGTAAGAGAGTAAACCTGTTACTTTAAGAGATAATAATTCCTACATCCTAGGAGCCCCTGTTAAGGTTTGAAACGACAGTAATCTACCAGAAACCAAGCAAGAAGTTACTTTATATTTTAATCTCTTAAATAAAGGTTTTAAAATCTTCAAATATGAGTACAGCACTGCATTGAAAGCAGGAGGCTTTTGTTCCAAAGAGTTCCTTGTATTTTGCTACAGTTTAAACCTGCAGTGCCCTTTCCACCTCATCTCACTTGGTTTGTATCCACAACTTGTGCACCTTTTACTTTTTACTTTTTAACTTAAGGTTTTGTTTCTTAGTCACAGAGGGAAGGAGCTTAGAGTTGTGCAAGTGACAGACACAGGGGTCTTTATTTATAGTATGTTGCACATCTGGCTTTTCTCTTGAACTGCCAACTTCCGTAAACTGGGTTGTGATTTTTACTGTGAACCACATTTTGACACATCACATATAAAACACAAGCACCTTACATTTGTCTATCATGGTTCTTTAAGACCTTGAATATCCTGGAAATATGTTTTATATATGTCAGAGCTCTGTAGAGTAAGAATCGAAGGGAGAAACCCAGACTGGACCTAGGAATGCAGGAAGTTTCATATAGCTATAGCTCCAATGCAAATTTCCATTGCAACTTTTGATAAATGATTTCATTTCTCTGTGCTTCATGTCTGCCAAACAGGAATAGTTCCTTTCTTTTATCTATCCTGCCTATTAGAAATTAAGATTTGTGGAAGGGAAACTGCGAAGTGACAACACTACTGGAAACTATTTCTTAGCTGGGTTCTTAAGTGCCCAATCTGATCAAGGCTTGGATTTCTGGATGTTACTGTAATATCAATGAACTTTCACTAGGTCACAAAAAAAAGAAAATGTTGCTGCCAGAATATATTGCTAATAGAAGAAAAACTTTAAGCAAATAGCAAACATCATCTTCAGTGACATCCTTTGATGCCTCACCTCACGCTGTAATTGTAAACAGGATATCTTGATACATTTTCTACTTTACTGACTAGGACATTATCATAATGCTCTTTTCCAGACCAGATGCATGCAGCAATCATTCTTATCCATCATGCGTCCCACTGTGTTCCTCCACAACCATAGCACTTTACACAAAGCAATATTTATACCTATCAACCACTAATTTCATGTGTTCTACACCCAGCCCATCTGACCAGAGAGTTTGCTCCAGGAATCCAGGTCAAACCCTGCAGCCTCCCAGCAGAGCATTTTCCAGTTTTCTGGTATCCAACAGGTTTCCTTCGAGAGCAGGGGGACTCAATAGATCCATATTTTCTAAATTACATATGTCGAAAGATATTCTAGGCACTCTATAATTAGCCAGCAAGGAAAAGCATTTCTGATTCATTAGGTCAACTTTAATGGTTTCCTCATTAAAAGTTTTTGCTGTTAAGCTGACAGAAGCCAGAATTTAATAGTAGCTTCCAGCACTTTCTTTATTAGCTGATCTCTATTGAATCAGTCTTTATCACCTGAAGAGATATTTTAAATGGAAATTCCTCAGCCCTGAGCAACCTAGATTGACCAAAGGCCTAGAGATTGCTCTGTCCCTGCTTTAATAAACTGACTGTATATATTGCTGCAAAGGTCAGTCCTCATTAGGCAGTGATGGCTATGCAAGATTTAACACATTATATTCCAGTACTAATTTGTTACTTGTTGATACTGGCATATTTTTGTTGATATTAAATAGCTATTAGATGGAATTTATAAATATGGATCTTTGGGGACCTTTTACAAGAATTGTTCCCCTCCCATCCAATTCACAACAGCTGGATAGTTCTGTGGTCTGGACAAGCTAACTCCTGTTAATGTGGCAAAATATACAATTAAGTTCCTTTACTGTCCCTTCCGAATACACATCAGTCAAAGAAAAGCGACAGCCTTGTATTCTACCCGCCTGGGGATGAGTACTTTCACAGGTAGCTCACGGAAGCTTAGATTCCCCTTTGTCATGTTCCAGCCAAACCAAACCACATTTCATGCTAATGTTCTTGGGCTTGCAGGGGAGAGGATTCTTTCTTTAAAAGGGCAAAATTGCATTTCTTCCGTTTCTCATTAATGTCCCACCTGCTAGACTCTGAATCTTCAGAGAGAGCAAGCCCACTCAGCTCTAGACAGTAATAAGCTTGTACAACTTGGTATTTCAGAATATACAAACTGCAAATACAGTAAAGAATTTGGCCCACTGAATCCAGTCAAGATTGCTCTATGTTAATTTAATTAAATTAATTTAAAACTATCCTGATTTTTTTAATGGCTCCTTAATAGGTGTCTTGCTCTGAGTTTGCAAGTCACTTAAAAAAAGCCAACTCCTATTCAAACTTCTACTTTTGGTGGAGAATTTAACTGGCGGAACTTATAGAGTATTTGAGGAGAAATGCTTGTCTAATGAATGAGGTATCGTCCCAGGACTCGGGAGGTGGGGATTCAATCCATGCGTCTCTCACTGAGGCTGCCTATGACCTTGAAGAAACTATGTCTCAGGGCTTCAATTTCCGCAGACACAAAATAAAGGTGACATTTGCCTTCTCTCGCGTTTGGTCTATCTTGTCTGTCTGGATCATAAACTCTATTTGTAAAATGCCTGGTGTGACACTTTACAAGCCGTAGCAGCTAGTCTAATACAAATTAAAAATAGTAATTCATATGTCAACATACTGATTTTTCCCATCATAAGCCTATGCAGGTGCCTTAAGTAGAGGTGTTTCTTTTAAACGGTATCAGATGAGAGAACTGAGGAAGAGAGGTCACATGAGATGGGAAGACATTGCTAGAGGCAGTTCAGCTCCCCGCTTCTTCCGTCTTATCAAGCTACCTCAAACACTAATTGCATTAATTTGGAATTTAGCAGATTATTAACTAGGGAACCTTCTTTGGTTAGACACTGAAAATGGCACAGAAGGGCGAGGACTTTAGTCTCGGCCAGGGTCTTTGGCTTTGCAGAATTCCCTCATTTCCGTAGGAAAATTATAGGGATTCAGGAGCTCAGCTGGCAGTGATATTTTTCCCGGTATTCTCCTCTTGAGGAAAACCAAAACTGGCACACTCAGTGTTAAGACGTGACTGTCCATAGCTGTAAAAGCTTGCTGGCACAGGAGTGACCTTGGCATGCTTCATCAGTGCCCTATGATGTTAATGGAGGATTAATGTAGGGAGGAGGAGACGGCAGCAAAATAGGGAATAGATGGGGAAATGTGTGGGCAGTAAAGTAGCAATGAGCTTTCAAAACCCCTCCATACTCACAGACCATAAAAAGTGGCTGAGAAGAGTATTTACAGAACCATTCTCTGGAACCAGGATGAAATAATTCAGCATGACAGCAGTTTAGAGACTCCGTGTAAAAAAAAAAAAAAAAAAAAATTTAATTATGGATGAGGAAAATGATAAGCACAATAGTAGCACCAGCAAGTGGACGCCGTGAGCTCCTCATACAGTCTCTATTACTGTGGCCACTTCTGGCTGCCAAAACACCCCAACCTCCCTTGTTTACATTAGCATACGTGTTCTAAACAGACTCATTGTGTTGCCATCAGCAGCATCAGAATGGAGGCCGAGGTTAGCTGTGATGAATGCCTGTAAAAGTGGTATCCAATCCTAGGCCCTCTTCCAGTTTTTGTTTGGGTTTTTTAAAAAAAAAAACCCTTAGACAAGCTGCAGAGTGGCAGACTTCTTGCTGAACAGAGCAATCCTTAAAGTAGGAAATAACAGGAAGGCTTAGAGGCATATGGAACCCATTAGAAATGGCATGTTTGCAGGGACAGATTATAAATTGGATCAACTAGAAAAGCATCTGAAAAAAGCCTGCCTACAATTCCATCTTGTGTGAACTGTCTCAATCCAGCTGAAGTGTGTTTCTAACCGGAGACTTTGCTTTTCCATCATTTCTTCATTTTACCACTTTTGCAAAACACCCATAAGTGATGATAGCAGAAGCCCCACATACTGTAAGACCCACCCTGGAGCGGAGGGGAACGAATGGCACACTCACGTAGCCACCATAACATACAACCTTTACTTCTCCAATGTTTGCCGTAACCAGAAAGGAACCATTTCAAAGGTTTAATGGAGCCATAATCCACGTTTCTGCAGATCCCAAAGCTCTTCACGCCTGGATGCAATAGACGCGCAGCTGCTGCACTAGCCCAAAGTGACACGCACTGGGGTGCTCTTCTGCAGCCGCACGCTTGTTGTGAGTGTGGATTTCGACCCTTTGCCCCACCTCTGCCTTGCAACTTTGGGAGGCTGACTGCTAACCTCCCTGTTTTATGCAGATGCAGTGGATTTCAACCTACCAGAATAACAACCAGCCATCCATTAACATCAGACATGCAAAACAAATTTAGCTAAGCTGATTACTGTAATGTAGTAGCCAAGAGCACTGTTCAAATTGACATGGGAGAAGAAACGCCTTTGATACTCTCAGTACAACGAGCTGTCTATTTTTGTGAAGTCTCATGTTTCCTAATTACCTTAATACTATAAGAATTAGGTAATACCAATGTACAATCACTCACACTGGGCCGGGTTCACAGCCTCCCATTCCACAGTGCTTACAGGGAATGCTAATCTGATACGAGAAGTCTGGCTGCGACAGAAATGGTGTCAGGCAGCTTCTTTGCAATAATCAGCTGCACCTCAAGATAAGGAAAACCCTAAAACACCACAGGGCAAAATTCACAGTGGAGTAAAGGAAATGCTACAGGCATGCAGGCAGGTGCAAATACACCCTCCTGAGTTGTGCCTTGTCCCCTGCCTTGATAAAACCTTTTTCAATGACAGCTGCACTATGGATGACTGTCCCTTTACCCCAGAAAGTCCCTTCCTCACCGTACCACAGCCAAAAATGAGGATGAAGCGTGCCTTCCCTCGAGTGCTGTGAAAGCAATTCTACTTTCCCAGCCGTGCGTGTGCCACAAGATACATAACACACCCTCTCGCCTCACGCATCACCTCCACCTCCACTGTGTGCACAACCCACACAGACTCTCAGTATGAACCTGGCACAGCAAAATAGTGCAGCTATGGAGATACCCTGACTTAACCTGAGAGGAAGGGAGCAGTTCCTGGAGAAGGTTAATTTTCCATTCACTCAGCCCTTTCCAGTAACACTCAAATTTAGGCCTGAGGGAGCTGGATAGGTGATGTTGGATGTCAGGTAAGATACATGCTGCAATAGCTGAGCATGTCAGTGCTGGTAGACATGAAGCAGGACCTTCTGTGCTAACCCCATGGTGTGTGCTTCACACCCCGGTATTTTTCTCTGTGTGTTTATTTATGGGCAGATTTTGAAAAAACAAAGCAAAGCGTCCTAAAATGGGAACAGATGGGGTCTGCCTATTATCCCAAATCATTCTATGACAGAGAATAAAAACAAGCAAGGCTCATGTGTGGCAACCTGCAGTGCAAGACACTAAGCAGACCCCACTGACAAGCAGTATCTTATTGCTGAAGGGACCCAAGCTGGCTCCCCTTTCATGTACTTCGGCAGAGTTACTTCTAGTTCACAACAGTAAGAGTAAGAGGAATCAGCCTTTGTGTGCGACAAACACAGCTGAGACTCAAACTTTGGCTCTTGGGCATAAAGAAAACAGAAAGCCAAGTAGCTAGGAGCAGTGTTAAACTTTCCACAGCTACAAATTGCTCTTTCATGCATGATACATACAATTACAGCATGCTTAAATCCTGGATTATTGGGACAATAGGTTGTAGCAGCTTTAATCCAACTGAGTCATTAGGCTGTGCCACTTCAGTAGGAATCTGCATACTTAAAAAGTGCCCATGTATCGTACAGTCCATCTGTGTAACACACAGTCCATGCAGCCCAGCTCCAGTAATTAACTTAACTACACTTCCTCATGAACATATTGCTACCATGTGTATACATTAGCATCTTGGCAATATTTTCTTTTTGTAAAAAGATTGAAAGTATTAGCGCCAATGTGGTAAATCTGTCTACGTCTGTCTGTCTAAGCCTTACGGCTGTTCACGGGATTCTCTCTCTCTCTCTCTCCCTCTCTCCCCCCCCGCCTTGTGTTAGACTACCAACTGCTTTGGAAACTTCTTTTTCCAATTTAAATGCATTTTGTACTTCCATATTGAGATAAAACCCCCAGGAGATGACTAGCAAGACTCTTGAATCTGAGGCAAGGCTAACAAAGGAGGTCTGTTAGCTGTTGATGATGGTGAGTTGAGTTGGAAAGCTTACAGGGAAAAAGGCAGTTGCCATCCAGTGCAAACCAGGTTGTCGGACTGCACTCCACAGAGAGGCAACTACACAGGTCTGCTGGGAATCAGCCTCAGCATATCACCCGAGAAAGGGAAAAGGAACATGTTACAGGGAAGCCTGCTAGTAGATTTAGATTCACAGTTCAGGGACAGACTCCAAAACTTGAAGAAACCTTGTCAAAACCAGACTGTTCCAGAGACTCTGACATAAACCCCAAAACACTGAAGAGTAACAAAAAAAGCTGAGGCAGAAAAACGTACTCAGCTTGTTTCTCTGATCTTTGGGAGTGCATCTATACTGCATAAGGGATGAAGACCTCTGAAAGCCAGTAACCAACCTGAAGTCCACACATCACAGCACACTACAGTGTAGATTTGCCATCTCAGACCAGTCCTGCCCTGGAGGGCAGCCAGCTCAACTATCTCCAGAATATTGCTCACTTGTTTCTGGGAGTAAACACAGTGAGACCCAGTTTGGGTATCCAAAATATAGACAGGCTATTTCTTATGCGGTACAGAAGGGCTGGTATCAGAACCTTTGTAAAGCTTGTGGATGACCTGTTTCAATATCTAGTGTCCCAGCTGCAACCCAAATAGTCCTCTGGAAAATGTGCTTACTCTAGTGGAAAGGCTAGGGAAAGCAAGACTAACCCAAGCTGTGGAAGACAGTCATTGGAGAAGATTCTAAATAGAGGAACCGCACCTCTGGATGACAGCCACAAAGGTGAGATGCAGCTGCCTGGAGCCTGCTTCATCTCAGGAAGCCTGGGAGAGGTGAGAATGTGGAGCACAGATACAGCAATGTGGTCTGGACCCAGCAGCAGGGGCTTTACCAAGGTTGTAACACCACTATCCTATACTCTGATTAAAAAAACCAATAAATATTACTTACCCACAAATGGTTTGCCATAGAACTGCCAGAAAGCTTATAAAAGCACAAAGACAGCAGTAGTCATGCTGTTTAGTCATATAACTGTAATGGATCACAAAAAAAATCTAAACAATATTTGGTACATCATTGCTCCCAAGCTGCAACTATATATGCCAAGTTTTACCACCAGGAAATAAATGGGAAAAATGCATAGGGAAAATCCAAATAGACCCCTGCCTCTAAAGTTTTAGTAAGTCGTGCCACAATTATGATTTGACATTACCTGCTAATCAGTGCTTTGAGAATTCCCTCCCTCATTCCTTGCAATATCTCTAAATGGAAAGATACACCTTAGGAAAAAATATTTTAATAAATGGAATGCTAATTAAAATCAAGCTTGTGACCTGAAGTAGTGATCTCAGATTTTTACATGCTAACTAGGATTACTTGTAGGTAGCAGATTAAAAAAAAAGGGTTTTTTTTATTTTGTGTAATCCCCAAAATGGGACAAAAAAGCCAAAATATAAAACGGTTTACAGAATGAAAATAACAGACTCCCTCCACTCCCCAAATAAATTAAATATGTCTACATATTTATTTTTTGGAAGTCTATCTCGATGGTGAGCCATATCCACCTAAGTGCCTTCTGGGAATTGCAACGTCAGAGCCTCAGGATTTAATCCTCTTGACAAGACAGTGCTCAGCCCATCTCCAACTCCAACCTTGTACAGCAATCATGGGATTCCTACAAAGTCACAGTCGGCAGAAGTTCTTCATGCTACATCACAGGAGATATAATCCAGCTAAGGAAAGGACCCCAGGAAAGAAGAGCAAAATGAGATGCAAATACCCAAACTCCTACATGGGACGATGGAAGCTGAGCAGATGCAAATGCACAGTGAACTGACATGACGCATTCTGACGGGACCAACTACAGCAAAATATCTTAATTCTATTAAACCCAACATGAAACAGATTTTTTTTTCCAATTTTACCTGGGATCATTCAAAATCTTTCTGCTTTCAATCTTACAGTGTTCCTCTTGAAAAGTGTTTTGGTTTTCCTTTGATTTGGTGTTTCAGGAGGAAAGGAAAAAAACACACTACCACTTAGACTTAGCAGTATTTAAATCAGTAGAAGAATTCACAAGAAGGAAGAATTCACAAGAGGTAGGGTTGGCACCGCTGCTTTTTAAGACTTGCTAAGGACTGAGCACTGCTTACATCCCTGCCTTAGCACTCACTTATGCCATGCTAGGAGGTGAACCGAGAGAGCAGGGTGCTGCACGTAGTACCTCTGAACCTCCACTTTCCCAGGAAAGGAAGCAGATTCTCTCCTTAATAAAACAGCATGGACTGCTGGATGGTTCAGCCAGCTCTGCTCCCATGCACAGGGTTGGGTTATTGGCAGTCTGTCTCCCACCATTCCCTTGCACACTTGTCTTGGAAAGGAGTACTGCAAATACAACTTTATTATTCCCATGCTCATAACGCTCATCCCTGGGTAGTTAAGGAGGCTGTGGTATGGAGAGGAAGCGACAGCAGTTGATTCCCAAGCCCAGACATACAAAGAAAATGACAGTAAGCTGAAGCCATCACTGGGCTAAAGTCACAACAGCACTTTTTGTATTCCAGGGCCAGAGGACTTGAGACATCTCACTGAAAAGCCAAAGGTGCACATTTGCACTTTATTCTGCATTCATGCCAGAGGAAAGCTCTCATGGAAGCAGCTGTAAAGGAGAACCTGCATTGTCAGACTGGAGAAGAGAAGCCAGATGTGGGCCAGCAGCTGCCACGTGGCTTGGTCATGCTACCTCGGTGGGACAGGCATCGGATTGTGATTGCCTGTAATTGAATTCAGAGCTTTTTGCCTCATTTTGGTTTGCATAATTTCATACTCCTCAACTATTTTGTCACGTTAGCAAGTTTGCTGGACTATCTGGGGGTTTTGCATGAAAAAGCACTAGGGAATCTGAATTTCCTGCAGAAACAAGCCCATTTTTTATTTCATAGATGACATTTGCTCTGAGAAACGGACTTTAGAAACAAAACCTCTTACCTATCTGGAGCTCACAGGTCTGCCGTTTACATCTGTATACATTTTATTTCAAATACTCCCTTGAACTCTGACTTGTTCTGCTGCCAGCAGCAAGGTCACACACTTTTCAAATCTTGATCCCCTGAAATAAGGCACTCCTGACTATGTTCACAAGAGACAGAATATATATTGGTCACATTCAACCACAGGTTGTTTGTATCTTTTAAGTGTGTTATCTGTAGTTTCTGTAGTGATGAGCAGCCTTCATTCCTTAATCAACAATACAACACTCATCACATCAAAGTATGCCTGCATTTCCAGAAAGCAGCAACTAGTACATCAGTCACTGCTGCACACCAGATTTGTAAGTAAAGATGAGCCCACAACAGAGACCTCAATCTGAATACATTTTTAAACAGATTAGTGAAATTCACTATAATCATTGTGCAAAAAATAAGCTCTAAAATGAAATCAATTTAGTGTTTAATATCCACAAGAATTTAAAGAAGTTCACCTTGGCATAAAGGAATTACTATTTATTAATACTATATATTATTAATTTTCCTGAGTATCATAGTGAACATAAGACTGCGGTTCATAAAATAACCTGGGGTCGCTTTGAAAACCAGCACAGCTTCATTCTCTCTACAGCTTTAACAAACAGATGGGTTTAGAAACAACACAGATCTGCTCAAAGTCTGTTTTCGCATGGACCCATTCACTAGCCATACATTTAAGATAAGGATAGCCTTCTTTCTCCAGACCATCCAGGCCAACATCACCACAAATAATTGCAAAACAATGACTGGGAGACAGCAAAAGTCATTGCTGACCTTGCCAGAGGTTTGTTGCCAGCTCATAACCCTAACATATGTTATTTTGTGGCCTTCAGGTACAGCATATTTATACGTCTATCTCGTGACTCCACTGGTCGCAATACTCCTCACTGCTGTTGATCCACCAACCCTAAGTCGCCTGTTGGGCCTCAAATATTTGAAACTACAACAAAGAGGCCACTTGAATATCTGCACCATCCCTCTCCACTGAACCAATATCTGAGTGTAATTACTGTCTCCGTGTTTATGGAGGTGAGGCAAAATTTTTGCACAGCCTACCATCTTTGGCAATGACCACTTAACCTAGAAGACAGAAATAGAAAACTGTGCTGAAAAAAATGACAAAGGAGGCATATTGCAAACATGCAAACAACTCTGGAATCCTGGCAGGAAAAGAAATAAAACAGTGAAGAATGAAGGGGACATGGTTAGACAAAGTCAACATCTTGGGAAGCAGTTGGTAAAGTGAGAGACAGATTTCAGCGTAGTAAACAAGCTATAAAGTTCTCCACAGGAAGAGCAGACAAACCACCCTGGACTACTGCAGTGTCTAAGCCATTTCTCCTTTGTGATGATTTTCTTAGAAAAATCTCGGGTTTCTGCCTATTTGTTTACAGGGAGACATATAAGTGGCTGTCTGTTTTGGAATGATACTTCGAAGTCAAATGCTGTAACTGGGCCTAGACACACTCTCTCTTATGATGAACACACGTCCCACTTGTAGAAAGAAAACAAGGGTTTCCAAACAAAGCAAAAAGCATCTGAATGCCTTTTTTTTTAAGACACATTTTTTCTATTTTGAGAATAATTAAGCTCTATCACTCACTATCCCAAATGCAAAATTGCACAATAACTTGATAGCAATTGAGTGTTAGAGCAGCAGGAAGGACAAATCCATAGAAACCTTGCTTTGTCAGTGTATTGCAAAAATTCCAGGGTATAATGACAGGCATGTGATCTCCCAAAGCTGTATTTTATGCTCCACTTTAATGGTGTAGCAGCAAGTGCTGGCTTGGTTACCTTCTGCTCTGGCTTCCTCACACAAGAGTGTTGTGAGCTTCCTGTCCCCTCAGCCCTCACAGACGTGGTGTGTCCGGAAAGTGCGTATGCAGTAGACCAAACAAGTGAAATTTCTGCGCAGATTACAGCGAAGAAAGCCATCTGTACCCCATCCTAGCAGCTGCGGGAGGTCTGTGATGGCAGTATCAGAGTGGCTCCATTGTGCAAAGGGCAATATGGCCATTCACAGATTTGGACAAAAATAAGATGTTTCCAGTAGTGGTGTTTTCAACCTGATCCCTCACAGATCCAACCTTTTGACTGACAACAGCTACATCGGCTGGGTACACAACAGGCAGGCAACTATCTGAAGAAGCCAGTGGGGAGCAACTATGAAAACTGACTGTACAACCAAAGGAGAAAGATACCTCCTCATAAATCTCCCTGACAGAAATAAAGCAACAACCCGTCACTCAGCCCAGACCCTAATTCTTTGTTCTGGAGTCCTAGATGTAAGCCTCATGCCTACATTTCATCTCCTTCCTCCAGTTCTGTAACAGTCCATACAGACCCATAGGAGTCAGGGAAGACAGATAGGGAAACATCTTTCATGTCTTCTTGACAGCCCTCTTTTACTTCAAAATAACAGTTTTGGAATGGTTCACGTATCCCACCTATGTCTGAACCCATTCAAACCTCACAGGGAGAAGAGAGAGAGCTTCTAACAGAGATAATTACAGTCCCTAGGTGGATGGAATTTCACAAATTCAACATCCATGTAAAGTATCTGCAGGCTGCATGGATGTCCCAAAACCCTCATCTGTCTTCCCAGAAATCAAAGGGCTTGCTTAACAAGAATATTATCCCTGAAGTGTAGTTTTATAGCAGTTACATCATTCACAGAGGTATTGCAGCACTCGGGAAAACAGTGAAAGGGGCGGGGGGGAAGGCCCCTTCTCTGTCTCAGCATAGTTGATTTGCCATTTTTAATATAAGGAGTAATATCACACAGCTAAAATAAACTGTGCCTTACACCACCGAGGAAACCATTGTTGCAGTCATTGCATGTGAGCAGGTCCCACCTTAACACTGATTCTAAGCACTTAGAGAAAACTCCTCCAAGGAAATTTGAAAACAGTTGATAAAGTTAGTTTTTGACCCAATAACCTGCTCTTTGTTTGCTCGTTCTCTGACTGGTGGTTCATCCCTCATGTATAGACAGACACAAATATACTCACATGTATTGACTCAGACATAAAACTCCCAATTGACACAAGGAAGAAAAAAGGTCTTTAAATGTAAAATTCACTAAAATGCTCTTACCAAGAAGTGCAAATGTGTGCTGATTATAAATATTCACTGAATGGAATAGAAGTAATAAATTTGATATGCCTACCAAGGGCTGTATACTTTCAGCTGATTTTATTCTTTCTGGAAGGCTTTACAATGCATTTATGAAGATATGCTTACAAGCAGGATTAAATCTCTCCTGTTTGCACAAGTATAATGCAAAATGTGCAAATACTGTGGTAAATTAAAGCAGTTGTTGTTGGCTTCTGTCTCCCAAGGAAACTTGATTGTGAAGGATTTTTCCCTTCTGTTCAGCTTACTAAAGTCAAAAGAACACCATATCCCATAATTTCTGTACCCTAAAACCATCTTTTCTCATGCACCACCTTCCAGAGAAGCTATTGTGTATTTTGTCTGGGAAAAGCCTGCAGGACTTGTCCTACTCTGGAGTGACAAGCATGCAGTGTGAGCAAGCCAGGGCTTGTACTGAAACAAGAAGAAATAAAACAACTTACATTCAGACATTTGACACAGATACTGATCACCAGAAAGAGTATTTACTGTATTAAATTGAAATCCATGAATAATTCACCAGTTTCAGCTGATGACAAATCCAGAAGTGGCAGAGTATTTGATGATCAATAATTATTTCTGAGATTTTAGGAAGCATGGCATCTTATAACTGAACAATTTAATTAAGCACTAGATTTGATTGTTTAATTGCACACGCTGTATCAATCTCTTTTCCCTTTGAATTTTGTGCAGGTGCTAAAAATAGTTCCTCGTTTTTCGAACAAACGCATTTCTCACCATGAATTACAAAACTGGTTCTCTAATAAGGGTTTCAAATATCACATTTTGTGCTGCACTTCCACTCTCATTGAACTGCTAATAGACTTCAAATAATAAGTTTACTGGAAACCGTAGCTCTAGGTTCACTGAAATAGCATTTGAATCTCATCTGTTGCTGAGGTTTATAATAAGTGACAGTGCTAAGACTGAATCCAATTTTGCTGTGACCTTATGTCCAGCGCTGTGGTACTCCAACAATAGATAAAATTTCCAGCAGTCAGAGCCACAACACATGTCCAAGTTGTCAGTCTTGGAAACATTCTTCAAAAATGAAGCAGATCCATATATCTATCTAAAGAGCTTTTCAATGGGAACAGTTCCTTTCTAAAACATCTCCTTTTAAAATGTGATATCATTAGTTTTCACACTGAGCAAAACTCAAAGTGCCAATCAAATTTAGTCACTGACAGTGTTTTCCTAGGTCCTCTAGCTTTGTGCTATCAGCCTGGGATGCAGAAATCCAGTTTGTGTTTTCCAGGCAGGATTAATAAAAGGGATTTATTCAGCTCCTCACTCTGTGTCAGAACAGCAACCTTCTCCACTGTGGATTTCAACAGCTTTTGGGTTTTAAATATCCCCTAGGATGAGGATACTGGTGTTTCTCCTGAAACACTGTGGGATGGTTTCTGATCTCTCTCACTGTGAAGACTTTTTCTTGCTACTTGCTCCAGTTTTCTTTTTCTTCCATTACTCAAAGTTACAGGAAACTTCCCTGTGCTGCAGTGAAGCGTTCTTCTTCCTCCTGAAAACACTAAAGTCTCCATACATAGGTATATGCTTCCCAGCATGATTCTCGCACCTCAACTCCCCCCAGTCAGACATCAATATATTGGGTCTTTAAATCTTCTCTCCTAAGTGACTATCCCAGAATCTTTGCTTGTGCACTCTTTAAACCCAGTTTTTCTCCAGTTTTCAGAAGGACGCACCAAAAGTGCAGTTTCCTGTGATTCTAGATCCCCTAGTCAAAACCAGCTGAATTTTACTAAAAACTGACTTCAGCAGGCTTCTGTTGAGTCCTGTCGTGTGCAACTACCAATTCTGTCTTTATGATCCAGTGCTTTTGAACATATGTAACCCTGGACTGCACAGATCCTTTTGAAGAAATTTTTCACTAAAAGCTTGTCACTCACTGCCATCTCCTTTCATGGCTAGGTTCATTTGTAATAACTTTCAGTTAAAAACCAGCATTAACCTGTTACAGAGTCTTGCTGAAAACTTCTCGAAGAGATCCATAGGTTTTACTGAAACAGCCAGAAATAAAAAGTCAGTTCACACCGGGACATGCATCTAATTCCGTCACATCTCTCTGCATGGTAGCTGAGGTGCTGGGGCAGCCCGAGACCTTTCTTACTCACTATGTACTGTAATTGCCCTTGGAGCTAGCCAAAGATTAAATCTCTACAGGAGGATCTGAGACACTTCTTCTATTAATGAAATGGGCCAGTTATAAAATGCTTCCTGAGGTAAATAATGCCAGCTCTAAGTTGCAAAGAAACCTTAGAAATCACAGAAACCCTTTAACAGAGCCTTTTCACACGAAAAAAATATTCCAGTCTGGTCTCAGCTTCCATGAGTACAGCAGCACCTACGGTTCATTTTCTATCTGTCATGAGAGCTCAAGTAAATTATGTCTTGTGTGATCCTGAAACCAAGTTGATGTACTGTAAACCATTATTTCTGTCCTGGTAGAAATAATTTCTGATAGCTACAACGACACATACTATCCCCACTGCGAGAAAGCTGTGGTGATAGAAATAAAACCAGCCCCCATGACTAGACATCCTGATGCTGAAGCAGCAAACTCAAGATGCAAAAAACCCAGCATTCGGAGAGGTTTTTTCTATGTGTGTTCCACACTGCCTTTTAAACTCCAATCATTTCTGATGACATTTTAGTTTTTCTCGGTTAATTTTGCTTTGACCATTCTCATAGCCCTTCTTTGTCCACTTTCTTAAAGTGTTCTGCCTCTACAATCTTTACTGACAAGACTGTTCTCCAAAGCACAGGTTATTACAGAGCAGTCATAGAACAAGAATTATAAATGCAGACACTTGCCCCAAGAGCCTCCTGTATGCAAGGCCCCAATCTGAAGGGCAATGACTACAGAGCCACGTGGTGAATATCATTTCGTATAGCCCAGAGTGGGTAGACTATGCCAATTAGCACTAGTAGGGGTGTTTCATCCTCTTAGCTCCCAAGGTAAATCCTGCCTGCAGCCAGCATTATGTTCATATGGTCTCAGCAGACATTTGATCTGCCTAATCAAAAGAATCCATTTTCCACTACCCAAAGAAAGAATAATGCAGTACACTCCAGAAAAAAAAGATGCAACAGTTTTACACAAACATACTGTCAAATCATACTTGAATAATTATGGCTCCTGTGGCACTTGTTCATGAACAGAAAAGAGGAGTTCAATCAGTTAATACGTAACACCTTACAGATAGGAAAAAAAAAAAAGGAGCTGGCAACCCTGAATTTTGAATAATTTTGTTGGATTCATTGTTCCATCCATGGTTACAGAATATAAGAACATAGTTAGCAATATCTTTTCAGAAGTTTCAGTGGGCACATTTCATTTTTAACTGCTAGAGAACAATTAAATGCATCTGGACATCGCTATCTAACCTGACTTAATGCCTCTGCTCTCTAGCTCATGTATTTCAAGATGACATTTGGAATAGTCTTCAGTGTTCTGCAAGATTAGGTTTAACTTAAGGCTTGTGACACCTGTACGTATTTCTTAGTCATAACTCAGTTATCCCAGTACAAGTAGGTTCCATTAGCAATGGGTGACACAGCAGAGAAGTCAAATCATCAACTGGGGAATACTACAATTAATAATAACCGAATCCATATCCAGCTTCAGAATAACAACATATGAAAGTAATTATTAAAACTGCTCAGCTAACACTTGAGAAACAGCCTATCATTCTGGACGATGCTTCAGAGGTATTGCTCCATATGTGTGTATCATGCCGCCAGCATATTACCGTAAGTCTTTCTTGGCAGACCTTCCAAAGAGTGTAGTATGTACTACATGACCAGACAGATAAATATCGTCTAACAAACCTTATTAAGCAAAGCCACAAGAACGCTCCCTTTCAGACTGAGTTTTATCACAAAGCAAGATTAAAAAGGTCCTGTGAATTTTTTGCCTTCAGCTGTTTTCATTTTTTTCTTATAGCGCCATGTACCAACCAGCTAACCGATAACCTGCCCTTACTTCCATGCCTGGAACAGCCATAGTCCTACAAGCATTGCAAAAAACATAGGCTTTAGCCCCCATCAGAACAAGACAGAGAATCTCTTAACATATCAACAATCACCAGAGAATTGGTAAAGTTATTACAAACTTGGGTTAGTCTATTTAGGAACTGTCTGCATGCCTTAAAACAACACATCACAATCATATGTTATAGTCTTTGCTTTTTAGCTATTTCCTTTAAAAAACAATTGTAATGACACTTCTGCAGCTGTAAGGCATTTGCCCTAAATGCACTAGCAGAAACTTCTTTTGCTTGAGTCACAGGACGAGTCACACTAATTGCCAGGATAAGATGTGATCTCAATGGGAAAATGACCTGGGCTGCCACCTAACAGGTTTAACAAAGTCACTATGGCGTAGCTAACAAGAAGGCTGGACAGCAGAGGTGCCAGGCTATGAAGAGGGAAAAAGACAGGGAAGACAGGCCAGCTCAGTTTACCTGTCTCAACAGCTTCCCGTAATACAGCCACTTTGACATGTCCCAGTTGTTCCCACTACAGTTTTTGCTACAACCATTCTGCAGGGTGTCTGTAGGCACACTGCTCTCCTGGTACACTACACAGGGCAAAGGATACTCTGCAGGACATTTTGCGATGTCACCATCATTCTCCCGAATACATAGGGGAGAAACAGCACTTGTGTATTATATACGTAACAATTCCTAACCAAACCTCAGCAACAGTTCCTGCAACAAGAGCAAGCAATTTCTACAGCTAGAAGGCTTTTCCTCTGCTGCATTTCAAAGTTGTTAACACTTGTCAAAAAGAAAAAGGGAACAGAAGTCTTTCCTGATGGCGTGTCTCAGGAAAACTTGAATATGAGGATCGCTATCTTTGACTCTGTAGTAAGAACCTCCAAATTTTTAGCATGGATTTGCAGTTGCTTGTCATCTGGGCCTATCCAAAAGAGCTTTCTAGCATCACATTGTAAGCGTGTTCTGGATGCTCCATGAAATAAATAAACGCTGTTATTCAATTGACTCTCACCTTAAGACATACTCATTCTTGAACACTTATTGTTAATCCCATGGAGAAATTTGATTCTTTTAATCTGTTCGAACCCTAACTCATCTACCTTTTTTTTTTGTCTTTTTTATATCCTTTCTGCTTTTGTGTTGTCTTTGTTAGTATTATAATAGCAGGTTATTAACAGAAATTTAACTCACTGATTATTTCTCTTTTATAACTAGCTTGTAGCTACTGTTTTCCATTTTGGACAACACATACTTCTTACATTTTGGAAGTACTGCCACTTATTTAGCACCTCTGTATGAACCAGCTCTTCCCATGTCTACTCATGCAAAGTTCTCCATAACTAATCCTACTGACAATAGCACACAGGCTTTCCATCTGCAGCATGGTGAAGACAACCAGAAGTAAGGCACACAGCTCTTCACTAGGGTTTTCTAGATCACAGAAAACAGGGTGTTCCTCTCAGGAGTGCCCATGAAGAGTGAAGAAGTTCCATTTACAGCCCTCATCTGAATTGGCCTTAGTGCCGACCACAGAAGGACTAAGAAATTATCTAAGGACATAACGGTGAATTGCCCTACAAACTATGGGAGCAGCAAAATCCTGCCCTTCTGCTCCTGCCCCGGCACAACCGTGCCCTGCTAGAATTTCTGGTCAGTCTGGCCCCAAAGCAGACATTGCTCAGCCTTAATTAGGGTCTGCTCTAGGGATGTTAATGATTTGAACTACAAATATTGCTACCATAAAAATCCAGTGTATTGTGTTACATGTGAATTTAAGTGAAATGCTAAGAGACCTTGAAAAAAACAAAACGTAAATTAAAGTTACTTTTTTTCCCACAACTTCTGTATAAAAAGAAAAGCTTTTTCTATGGGACTTTGAGTTTGCTTTTTGTCTCCACTGAACAATTCTCAAGTATTCCTTAAAAGCTCATTGTAGTTATATTGGCCTTGAAAAGATCACAGTACTGAGGTCAATGTGTCCAATTCTGCTATAAAGCAAGTGTGGAAGTGAACTTTGTACACCAAGGGTGGATGTGACAGGTAGCTAACGCATCCTAGTTTAACTGCAGAAGGTGAGAAGCAGAACTCAGCATTTGCGTAATGTACATGGAACAAAAAACCTCTGAGGCCACCCATTCAAGGTTCTTCAGTCCTCAATATTTGTGCTGATTTTGGGTACTCAGCACCATGCAAGTGGAGACTCAGCTGCCTCCCTCTGTTCAATACATAGTTAAATGTGACACACACACACATTTTGGGAGTTTTGTTTTGTTTTTTATCAGAAACTCCAGCATTGCTATTCATCAAATAAGTTACTCAAAATTCCAGGTTTCAGCCAATGCACAGATATTACGAATAACGTATCTTTATCTGCCTTAGATTTTTATGTGCCATCCATTATGAGACTTCATCTAAATACCAACTACAGAATTGAGACAATCAGCAGCAGCTCTGTATGGATGAGACCACACCACTGTGATGGTCACCGAGAAAGGGGAGAGTTCTGTCTTCCCACAGGGAAGCTGGGAGCCACTCTGTCTCAGCAAAAAAACAGCCTCCTGGTCTGAAGGGAATACATCTATTACTGCAGTCTGCTTCTCTCTTTCAGACAAGAGTCTGGAGAAAACATTCACATTAAGCATGATTTTTTTTTTAAGAAACAAAGACTGATAATAAATACAAAGCTTCATGTTCCAAGGCTTAACCTATTAACTGACAGAAGTTAGGCACATTGCATTGTGAGATTTCTCATGTATTTTCAATCCATCTGGTACTGTCCAATATTGAAGACAGGATATTGGACTAAATGGGCAATTAATCTAATCCAGTACAGCAATTCCTAAATGTTTCTTTCCCTCTAAACATATGCCAATATAGAATTATAAACAGTGTTGGAAACATTTGAATTTGATGTACTGAAGGTCACTGAAGAGCACACAATTCTCCCCTCCTCCCTCTCCATTCCACAAAACAGTGCGCTTTGTTTTCCCAGGATTAATTTCTATTTCATAGGTAACTTGTTACTCAGAAAAGAATCAAATACTTGCTTGAGCCTATGAGGTTTAGATTGGGCTTTTCAATAGTTAAAAGCAGAATCGTAAAAAATCCTGATTTCAAGAGCGAGACACAACTCAGAGTTCAGGTAGTAAAGCAATTCACCTTCAACAGAACAGCACATGGTAGCTCTAAAAACAAAGCTCTAAATTCTGACAATCATCCTAAAATATTTAACACTGAATCTCTTTGGAGATTTCTGTTAGAACTCAATAGAAAAGACCCATCATCTGCTTGCAAAATAAGTGCAAATCCTTACAAGGCTGGATAACCATAATACGGCTCCAGGCATATCTTTGGTTCTTTCTTACTATCAGCTCCTGTGAGAATCACCATATTCCCTGATGCTCAGGGAAAGCTCTTTAAATGGTTGCTTTTCCCAGTCTCTTCCAACACATTCATTTTTTAGGCATCGCCTTTTTTCTCTCTCACATTTAACACTTCTATTAATGACTGAGATCAAGAGTTCACGTTTTGGTGCATTAGTATAATCACAGCTTGTGATTTTCATGTTGTTTTATAGTTTATAAAAACTAAACAGCAAGCTAAAGAAATAAATTTACACTGTGCACTGTCAAGGTAAAGTCAGAAAGAAAATTATTTACAGTCTGTTCTTGAAAGGGATTAAGCTCATTTATAATTGAAGCCTACACCACTGCTACCAAAAGCAGACCCTCCGTGCTTCGGCGTTCTCTTCACACTGAACACACACCCAAGACAGCAGCACTCTTGATCCCCTGACATACAATACATGCATTTGTGAGCCAAATTAACCTTTGGTTTGAAAATCACCACGATCTCCAAAAGGCAAAAATGAGGAAACCCGAATTTAGGTTCCTTCTCTCACTGACCTGATACATCACTCAGCTTTCTTGTCTGCCCTGAGTTTCTTACTTATGTCTTTGGGATCACCTTTGGGACACGTGTTTCACTATACAGGTGCAATGACCAGCACAATGGCTTTATCCCAACTGTGACCTCCAGGTAGGAGTTCAAAATTAAGTTTCAGAACAAAACACTGAAAAGGTAAAGGGCATTTCTCAGCACAAACTCAGAAACAAAGTCTCAGCCCAAAGTCAAAAACCATTTACTTTGATGGATTATGCTAATTCACATCAATGAATCATAGAATCATAGAATTCATAGAACATAGAAGAGGTTTGGGCTGGAAGGGACCTTAAAAGATCATTTAGTTCCAACCCCCCTGCCATGGCCAGGGACGCCTTCCACTAGACCAGGTTGCTCAAAGTCCCATCCAACCTGGCCTTGAACACTTCCAGGGATGGGGCATCCACAACTTCTCTCGGCAACCTCTTCCAGCGCCTCACCACCTTCATAGTGAATAATTTCTTCCTTATATCTAATCTAACCCTACCCTCTTTCAGTTTAAAGCCATTACCCCTTCTCCTATCACTACATGCGCTTGTAAAAAGTCCCTCGCCAGCTTTCTTGTAGGCCCCCTTCAGGTACTGGAAGGCTGCTATGAGGCCTCCCCAGAGCCTTCTCTTCTCCAGGCTGAACAACCCCAACTCTTTCAGCCTGTCATCATAGGAGAGGTGCTCCAGCCCTCTGATCATCTTTGTGGCCCTCCTCTGGACTCGCTTCAACAGGTCCATGTCCTTCTTACATTGGGGGCCCCAGAGCTGAACGCAGTAGTCCAGGTGGGGTCTCATGAGAGCTGAGTAGAGGGGGAGAATGAAGTAGAGTAGAGAGAAGAGGCCAACCATTTTTTCTTAGGGGTGGGAGGTATCTTATACGCAATATTTATTTGACACTTACTATTTCTTACATGATTTCACTTCATCCACCTACATACCTTGCCCCACCTAGAGAGTCCAAGAAAGTGCACTATGGCATGTTAAAGTTCATCTCAGTCTCATCCTTAGAGAAATGAAAGAAAACTATTCAGCCTTCCTACATAAGCTGTGTTTTCTTACCCTTTGTGTTGATTCCCATGGACTCTTCTCATCTCCTGTTTTGTCACCTCTTTCTTAAAACACAATCTTAAAAGGGATATTCCACACTTTCTGCTACATCACATCTTAACACACTATGTGCTCCTTCAGTAGATCACTTAGAAACCATCCCTGCTGTGCCCAGCTGAGAAAAAAATATATCAGACTTGGACTGGAGTTCTTGAGAAATTAGATGTGCAAATCCTTTTTCAATTGTGATTAAACAGACAATAGAACTAACACTAACCCATAGGACACTGTTACAGGAATGAAACTTTTAATCAGATTTTTAGGTTGCCTTTATTTGCATAAAAATGTTGCTTCTTGGCTTGTATATGTTTGTGAGAGGGCTAGTCATCTCTGCAATAGTAGAGCAGCATGTCCAGTCAACCACACATTACTGCTGCAAATTAAATAAAAAAGGGTTTCATGCTTATAACAGGAAAAATACACCAAATGCAAAGGTCAGAACGTAACAGAAGAGGAAAAAAATTGAGAAAAGATAGAGGAATCACTCAGAAGGGAGTGTGTGCAGTTATAAAACAGCTATTGCTCTTCTGTGAGACTGTATTATCAAGACATTTGTGACGGTTCAAGTGGCCAATTACTATTAAGAAAAACAGCCTTGAAATTCTGAAGAGCTGATTAATTTTAGTAGGCGAGATTCTTTCTCTGAAAACTCCAGAGATATATTTTAATTATATACTATCCATCATGAGTTCAGTTTAATGTTTTCCAGTCATTCAATGGTGAGAAAATTATGTAGCTCTTGTTACCCATGAATCCCATTTAAGTGAATATTTGGCAGTTAGGGAAGTTTGGGCATAATTAGCTTATGCTATGAAGACCAAAAGAACTTAGAGAGGCAATACTGGGGCAGGCCAAAAATCTATGTATGTATTGTCTCCCTGGCAGATATTTAGGGAAACAGTATATGGACAGATGGTCTTTCTCATGGAACGTTGTTCCCAAGTGCTGGGAACCAGTGTTTTAAAAATCACTACTCAGAAGACCCCCAAAAGAATCAACATAGTTTTATTGGCTAACATGTTTGTCTGCAAAAAGCTGCCCTGGAAGAAGTCAGAGTTGGAAGTGTGTTTGCTTATCAGATTGTCTTTTGACAAAATGGGGTTTGTTTGCCTTTTTTTTTTTTTTTTTTTTTAAACTGTCTTGCAATTATTTATATTCTTATCACCATGTCTGTAGATGATCTTTGGAATAAAACTGTCTCAAATGGTCTCCTTTCATTAACTGTCTCCAGACAAATCAATATATGGGGTGAGAGATGTGGGCAGCATCTTTCAAGAGAAACAAATTGCCATTGTAACTTATAGCATGCAATTAGTCATGCAAAAATGAAATGCTCTGGAAATACAGTCTGTTTTATAAATGCTTCGTTGTGAAGAGTAGATGGTACTTCAAAATGCTGGTGGAGCAATAAGTTCTTGTTTGTCAACATAATATTCCCATATGTAACTACAAAATTGTGTGCAAGCTGACCACTTTACTTTGCTCCATTAGGGAAATAGACTGCTAGCATTAAGAATACCATGACAAAACATCTATTTTCAACTACGAAATGAAAAATAATTCCAGTCACTAAGTTTCGTTCACTGCTCTTCTCTCTGACATATTTCATCTGTGCCCTTTAACCAAACTCCAACCTTTTCCCAAGCCTTCCAGGAACAAATACATTTTAAAAAAAAAAAAAAAAGAGGGTCAATTATTCAACTATCTTCATGTGTTTACTAGGGTAAACAAGAAGAATCAGCTTAATTGCATCTGAAAGATTCAGTCTGAGGTCTAGGAAAAACTTTCTACCACTAAAGCTGGTGACACACTAGAATAAGACTGCCGAGAGAGGTCTTATAATCTCCTATACTGTCCCTACATGTGCCTGAAGGTTTTTAACAGCTGCAGAGGAGATCCATACTGTGTCAGTGCAGAGCATTAGACTCAGCTACTTCTCAAAGTCCCTTCCGGCCTGACATGTCTATTATTCTCTGCTTATATGCACCCTGGCTCTATAAGCACATTGCTGGACTGTTGCACTCATACAGCTGAAGCTGACAAGGCTTGGCACAAGTATAGGGTGCTGTCAAAATACTAATACTTGCAGGACCAGAGCTTTTCTGTAACACTCTGTGATTTTTCATTATTAAGACATGCATGAGGTCTCTACGCGCTTCAGTTTCCTGAGGTCATTGCAGTATCTTTTTGATTAACTGATCAGTAGTGCTTGCTTTTTTGCAACTGCAAAAAAGACCTTCCTGAGTAATATCAAATGCAGTTTTCATTCCTGGTGAACACAGTTGCATAGGAAAGCGTGCTTAAAACAAGTTTGTTAGTTATCTTACTAAAACAGGTAAGAATTATTTATCTGTGTTAGCTGACATTTAAACAGCAAATTACTGCCAATGTTATGCAATGAGAAATTAAAAAAAAAAATCCTGCCACAGTTATCAAAAATAAATGAAATCTATAGTGTAATCTACCCTCAAAAGACAGTCAAGAGTGGGTATCATGCTGATTACTACTTTGTCATCCTCTCTCAAAAATCATTGCATCTTTCCACCGCAAAACGTGATCCAATCTGAAGGTAATATATAAAAACACAGAGAAATTGTACTTGGTACAGAAGTGATCACACTTTTAGCCATATTCTGGGCTTCCACAAACTGATGTGAGTATCCAGTTTGCCTATTATTTTATTTTTAACTGCAGTCATAAACTAGGCTGATGCCCTCAGGGAGATTTCTATAGCCGGCCCACCAAATACTATTCTTGGTCAGTATAGCATGACTGTTCCCTTCAATACATACTCCCTAATTTGCTCCATTACCCAAGAAACCACATTTTTCCACTAGCCTGAGATAAAAATCAGGTAGCAGTCATGAGATCTGATGGAAAAATAGACTTTATGTAACCAGCCTTTTGTGTTCAACAAATAAAAGGTACCGCTTCTTTAACGTGTACATAAAACATAAAGGGTTAGTGCAAGCAAATTAAAGACGTTCCAAGGGACACTGAAATGGCAAAACTCTTAAGAATTTCAGAAGCAGCAGGGAGAGTGCTGGGAGCATTATCTTCCCATCTGAAACAAAAGTATTAAGTTTGAAATTTCAGAGTGGGAGGTTTTTTCCCCCTTTGTACCAATGTCTGCTGAGCACAGAACTGTGTGTAGGTAATGAGTGCTATCGGATCGGGGAGACTATTACTGGTGTAACCAATCAGTTATCTCATTGCTACTGAAACACTTTTGGTACTAAGCATGTCAAACAACTGTTCTGGCATTGTTTTATTTCACTCTATTGACAGCTAACATAAGCAGGATTTCACCTGACTAGAAATCCTGTCTATTTTAATCATGCTAAAGGAGTGAGGCAAGCTTGACAGGCATTAGAAAGAAAACATCATTTCTTCAAAGGTGTTACAATCAGATTAGTTTTCATAAACTTCTGATTTATTAAAGTCTAAATACAAGATAGATATACCTAAACTCAATTTCAGACTACCTATGACTCTGCATTACAAGGTGGTCCTTCTTCCTTCCCACCGCAGCGCATGGTATTTCTTTCACTTATTATATAATATATGTTAAACAAGGTGATCTCTGGTGGTTGCTGTTTCCTATACATTCACACAAAGGATTACAAATACTCTTAAACCAGGAATCAGGCTGCTTGGGCCATGGGTCTGCACACAAAAGAATAAGCAGTATCACACACTCTATTCTTTCCTGAATCATGCAAGAGAAAAGCAGAAAGACTGGACAAAGCTTTATCCCTACAAACACAGAGGTACACACAGATTCTTTAGCCAATATGGACGAAGGCTCAGGAACTTTCCAAGAGAAAAATATTAAATTCTTCCCTCAAAAAGTGTTGCAATATGCCCTGCTCCTCACTCAGGACAAAAATCAGTTTCTGTATGACATTTAAATTCAATGTCTTTTTGTTCCTTCTCAAACTTTAGAAAATACAAACATCCTAACCTGACTCAGCTAAAGGCTTCGTCTGTTGCCTTTTCTTCCTTTAATGCTGAGAGATTTCTCCTCCCCTCTCCCTAGCTCTGAACGGTATCTAATTTTTGATGAGCATGTCCCCTGCTACTTGGTCTGTTTACTTGTCTTAGCTTGCCCCTTCAAATTTTGGCAAATTTACCCACCTCCTTGACAAAGCCACATTTCTTCTCTTCTTTCACTCTAAAGACAAAAACAAATAAGCAAGTTTTATTTTGCTTTTTTAAATAAAACAAGCATCAGCTGTTTCTTCATTCTCCATCTTCAGTCCCCAGCTCCCCAGGGAACCAGTTCTCCACATACATACAGGCCACTGTCAGTATATTTGGAAAACCCTTGACCTCAGGTTAGAATGTACCGCATGGCTCTCCATGTTCAGTATTCATGTTTACTCACAATTGTCTTTAAAACAGATTTGTTTATACAGTCAGCTGTATATTGAAAGTTGCACACTTGTTGCTTACATCCTGCCTTGAGCCGTTTTCCCACAATGGTGTCTGCTGCCCTTTTGCCTACACACTTATTTAGTGCAATTGGGATGAACGTCAGCTGCAATCCCTCCGACTGCCGTCCCACTCGTGCCGTAAACTGATGAATTCTAATCAAAATACCTCAGGGCATTTTACAGTCTCTCAAAGTCACTTTCGTGTTGCTTCATCTAGTGCTCTCTCTTAACAAGTATTTCAAATTGGATGATAGCACTAGAAGGGTTTACTCAAATACAAGTAGTACCCATTTTCCAGCCTTATTAAATCATAAAGCACTTGATTCATTTCCAAGGATTAGGTCCCAGATATCCTCTGGCTATATTGACCATTCAACAAATTGCATTATGAAAGCAGCGCTACACTAGAGTAGCTCTAAAAGCCTGCCTTCCTTGGATTTTGCATGGTTATTATTCCAATCAATATTGGAGTGATTCAAATCCCTCATGATCAATCTCCAAGGCTTCTTTTAGGTGCTTTTCTTATTGGTACAAACATTTCACAAATAATTTTTGTGAACCACCCTCAGGGTCTATAACAACAACCAGCCTTTTCATCATCAATATCTTTCCATACCATCTCTGGTTTATGGGACACAATAAATGTCTCTTGGGAAATTCTTTGCCGTCCTTCAGTATTAATGCTTGCCATCAGAGTCAGTTTTGTATTCTAAATCTCAAAACCCTAGACCTTTCCTGGTTGGTTGGCTAGATATCACACCCCTTAAAATGTTTATTCATTCAAAAATGATAGGCTACTGAAGACTAACAAGCCTCCTTACCAGTTCATGTCAGACACCTATGCGGTTTGTGTGGGAGAGAACTTCCTTTTAAACATCAAAAGCAAGAAACAAAATCCAGTGCTATATTAAATATTTCATTCAGAACATTCTAGTTCTGAAAATAAAATCCTTTCTTCCCACCGAAAAGATGTGTAGTCTGACTCTAGCCAGAAGTATGGTTTTTCTTTTCCCTTTCTTTGATAAATTCAAACTTCTAATCGGAAGAAAATCTATGGTCTCTATACCCCATAATCAAAGAGAAAAATTCCATCCCCCTTCCTCCCTCACTTGCAGAAATGCTTCTTTTAACATTCTACAACACAATACCATGAAAATACATACTGTCATTCAAATCTGTACCTTGATGCAGGTCTACAATACGACCCCCACCACATCCCCCAAATTGAGGTTCATTATAACCTGTCTACTGCAGGGGTTAAATCAGTTAAAATCCAATGGAATTTCTATTCGATGCTCTCAATAGTGTGACAAATCGAGAGAAAAGGCAGGGGCACATGAAGGGTGCACTAATTTCAATCAACTCTTTCCAAGTGTGTGAATGCCAGAGAATGATTGGATCTCAAATTTCATCATATGTGCGAGTATTGCTTTATTGTGAACATTTACATTAGCAGTTTAATCCCTTTAGGAAAAGAATACTGAAAATTGGTTTCAAAACGTTCCCTTCATTAAATCTGTTGCAATTTCTCCTGAAATAAAAGGCACAGTCTGAGGTAGCGAGAACCTAACAGGTGAACTGTTAGAAACATTAGATAAGGACCTCTCAACCCTTAAAAGGAAAGAAATTGTACTGTACATTTCCCAGCTGAATTGTTGCAACATTTTAACATCATTTGGGGGAATAGAATTTTCAGTAAAGGCTGGCAACGTGTATCACATGTTTAAAGAAAATCAGCCACAAAATAAAGAGCTCTAAATGTGCAAGGAAGCCACGTCCATACACAGCCATTCATGTTTTTTCTAACCTCTCTTTTCTGCCCTTTATGGTAGCTTATTCACAGTACTTCACTGTGCTGGAAGACAGAATGGTGTTGTACCACCATGGGAAATCTCAATTTTGTGCTTCAGCAAGTTCCCATCTCGGAGAAGATCCTGTAAAATTGTCTTAAGTCTTGATTTCTTGCCTCTCATCCACTCAGTGTCCCCCACATTGGTAACAGAGATGACTATTTAACTTTTCACTGTTGTGTGAACATCAGCAACCTAGCCATGCAACGTGGGCACCTGCACTGGATAAAAGACCGGATGTCAAGTGCAGAGTTTCTTCTGGAAATAGTGATTTGGAGGAACCTCTTGTGAAAAGCAGAATTTGGTCCAGTAGAATTTGCTTTAATTAAATTTCTTCATGCTTACCTCAGTCCTGGGGCATGTGTTACAACCAGTTATTGTGGCCTGGTGTATGCTCAGTAACCTGCTTGTGTCTATGTCCTCAATCTTCTCCAAACCACATAAGCAGCCAGCTATTAGGTTATTAGAAATATCTACGGTTTCAACCTTTGGGTTAAGCAAATTCGAATTGTCTCAGATCTGCTGTACACTACAAACATACATGTGGGGACTACTGTAAATTAGCTGAGGTACTTGTTACTCCATCATAATTTATGAGGATGATAGGGCTCTAGTCCCTTCCCTGAAATTACTGTATTCCTAAACTTGATTCTCCCAGATGCCAGGACATTTTGAGGTGGCTCACACTCTCTCTAGCTCTCACAAAAACTAAACTAAGGAAAGTTTTGCTGAAGTTGGTCTATTCTGTGAACAAGTTCCTATTTTGATGAATTCCCACTTTCCAATCATAGGATATTACATTTAAAATTTCCAAACACACCTGAAGGCAAAACATTTCAAGCCTATTCTGTAAGTAGAAATTAAGGATAAGCATCTTACAGAAACTCTTAGCTTTTCTATGCAGCAATATAGCATGCTGATTAAAACCATGATGATACTGAAAGAATGGCATTGGTAAAGCATATTTTGTTGATGAAATGTCCTTTTGTCTTCTCTACTCAAATTTCCAATAATCTATTACTTGTCTTTCTGTGCAAACCACGTATGCATTATTAGAACATCAGAATTATTTTTAAAAATACGTTTGACAAAAATGCTTACCTGACCCACACAGAAAAGTCACAGAAAAGGGTTAAGTACTAATTTATGAATGAGACTAAACTGGGCAGTCAAGATTGATCTACAAAGGAGGAGTATTTGGTAGTTCTGTCTTCAAAAAAGAATCTTACAGAAGCAACATTAAAAGTAGCAGCACACAGGAAGCCTTACACTCCTCCAGTTTCACTGCTATGATAGTGTTTTGGAAATAGGAAAGTAGGAGTGTACTTACACTAGTAACTGCCACCATACTGGTGGCTTGATAAACGCCAAATGAGAGGAATAAATAACCTGTTGGAACCTCCCCATGTCATGCACCTCTGTTGCCTCTTGTCTAAGAGCAAACAGGACATGTTAGCATTGCTCACAACAAACACCCATGACTTTAAATCTGGGAAGGTTAAAAACTTCTGCTGATCCATTTTATTCTATGACAAAGATGCAGAATTATGTTGATAACAAAACCAGAGAGGGTAGTATTGAAACTAAATGAGGTTTTCTATAAGCTCACTCTTTATCTACCCTCCGGCATCAGTTGTTTAAAAAGACAGCCATGGAGAGAAAGTCAGTTTGTGTGGGTGGAACCGACACAGAAAACAGAAGCACATATTCTCCTTGGTGGTGACGAGCTTGC